>CAWUFW010022167.1:0-101943 GCA_963921515.1 Calotriton arnoldi | reverse complement strand
ATCCTGGGGACCGGTTTCGGGCATTCAGCCCTCATCAGCCAGGATAGCCTGACTCAGTGGCGCAGTGAGCACGGGACCCACGTCTGGGCATACCCTTCCCACTTGGGGCGAGATTGCAAAACACACAAGATGATGGACGGAATGTTGCACAATGGCAAACATTCACTCCCAGTCACAGATCTGGGTTTAATCCATCGTTATTTTGCTTCACCACGCCACCCCAGTTCAGACATGGCCATATGCAAATCAGTCTTGACCCTGTGCCTCATGGGAACAGTCCAGACCGAACTGCCAAGCCATGTCTTCCTGGACCGGAATCAAGCATCCTAGGGACCGGTTTCGGGCATTCAGCCCTCATCAGCCAGGATAGCCTGACTCCAGTGGCGCAGTGAGCACGGGACCCACGTCTGGGCATACCCTTCCCACTTGGGGCGAATTGCAAAACACACAAGATGATGGACGGAATGTTGCACAATGGCAAACATTCACCCCAGTCACAGATCTGGGTTTAATCCATCGTTATTTTGCTTCACCACGCCACCCCAGTTCAGACATGGCCATATGCAAATCAGTCTTGACCCTGTGCCTCATGGGAACAGTCCAGACCGAACTGCCAAGCCATGTCTTCCTGGACCGGTTTCGGGCATTCAGCCCTCATCAGCCAGGATAGCCCTGACTCCAGTGGCGCAGTGAGCACGGGACCCACGTCTGGGCATACCCTTCCCACTTGGGCGAATTGCAAAACACACAAGATGATGGACGGAATGTTGCACAATGGCAAACATTCACCCCCAGTCACAGATCTGGGTTTAATCCATCGTTATTTTGCTTCACCACGCCACCCCAGTTCAGACATGGCCATATGCAAATCAGTCTTGACCCTGTGCCTCATGGGAACAGTCCAGACCCGAACTGCCAAGCCATGTCTTCCCTGGACCGAATCAAGCATCCTAGGGACCGGTTTCGGGCATTCAGCCCTCAACAGCCAGGATAGCCTGACTCCAGTGGCGCAGTGAGCACGGGACCCACGTCTGGGCATACCCTTCCCACTTGGGGCGAATTGCAAAACACACAAGATGATGGACGGAATGTTGCACAATGGCAAACATTCACCCCCAGTCACAGATCTGGGTTTAATCCATCGTTATTTTGCTTCACCACGCCACCCCAGTTCAGACATGGCCATATGCAAATCAGTCTTGACCCTGTGCCTCATGGGAACAGTCCAGACCGAACTGCCAAGCCATGTCTTCCCTAGACTGGAATCAAGCATCCTAGGGACCGGTTTCGGGCATTCAGCCCTCATCAGCCAGGATAGCCTGACTCCAGTGGCGCAGTGAGCACGGGACCCACGTCTGGGCATACCCTTCCCACTTGGGGCGAATTGCAAAACACACAAGATGATGGACGGAATGTTGCACAATGGCAAACATTCACCCCCAGTCACAGATCTGGGTTTAATCCATCGTTATTTTGCTTCACCACGCCACCCCAGTTCAGACATGGCCATATGCAAATCAGTCTTGACCCTGTGCCTCATGGGAACAGTCCAGACCGAACTGCCAAGCCATGTCTTCCCTGGACCGGAATCAAGCATCCTAGGGACCGGTTTCGGGCATTCAGCCCTCATCAGCCAGGATAGCCTGACTCCAGTGGCGCAGTGAGCACGGGACCCACGTCTGGGCATACCCTTCCCACTTAGGGGCGAATTGCAAAACACACAAGATGATGGACGGAATGTTGCACAATGGCAAACATTCACCCCCAGTCACAGATCTGGGTTTAATCCATCGTTATTTTGCTTCACCACGCCACCCCAGTTCAGACATGGCCATATGCAAATCAGTCTTGACCCTGTGCCTCATGGGAACAGTCCAGACCGAACTGCGAAGCCATGTCTTCCCTGGACCGGAATCAAGCATCCTAGGGACCGGTTTCGGGCATTCAGCCCTCATCAGCCAGGATAGCCTGACTCCAGTGGCGCAGTGAGCACGGGACCCACGTCTGGGCATACCCTTCCCACTTGGGCGAATTGCAAAACACACAAGATGATGGACGGAATGTTGCACAATGGCAAACATTCACCCCCAGTCACAGATCTGGGTTTAATCCATCGTTATTTTGCTTCACCACGCCACCCCAGTTCAGACATGGCCATATGCAAATCAGTCTTGACCCTGTGCCTCATGGGAACAGTCCAGACCGAACTGCCAAGCCATGTCTTCCTGGACCGGGAATCAAGCATCCTAGGGACCGGTTTCGGGCATTCAGCCCTCATCAGCCAGGATAGCCTGACTCCAGTGGCGCAGTGAGCACGGGACCCACGTCTGGGCATACCCTTCCCACTTGAGGCGAATTGCAAAACACACAAGATGATGGACGGAATGTTGCACAATGGCAAACATTCACCCCCAGTCACAGATCTGGGTTTAATCCATTGTTATTTTGCTTCACCACGCCACCCCAGTTCAGACATGGCCATATGCAAATCAGTCTTGACCCTGTGCCTCATGGGAACAGTCCAGACCGAACTGCCAAGCCATGTCTTCCCTGAACCGGAATCAAGCATCCTAGGGACCGGTTTCGGGCATTCAGCCCTCATCAGCCAGGATAGCCTGACTCCAGTGGCGCAGTGAGCACGGGACCCACGTCTGGGCATACCCTTCCCACTTGGGGCGAATTGCAAAACACACAAGATGATGGACGGAATGTTGCACAATGGCAAACATTCACCCCAGTCACAGATCTGGGTTTAATCCATTGTTATTTTGCTTCACCACGCCACCCCAGTTCAGACATGGCCATATGCAAATCAGTCTTGACCCTGTGCCTCATGGGAACAGTCCAGACCGAACTGCCAAGCCATGTCTTCCCTGGACCGGAATCAAGCATCCTAGGGACCGGTTTCGGGCATTCAGCCCTCATCAGCCAGGATAGCCTGACTCCAGTGGCGCAGTGAGCACGGGACCCACGTCTGGGCATACCCTTCCCAATTGGGGCGAATTGCAAAACACACAAGATGATGGACGGAATGTTGCACAATGGCAAACATTCACCCCCAGTCACAGATCTGGGTTTAATCCATCGTTATTTTGCTTCACCACGCCACCCCAGTTCAGACATGGCCATATGCAAATCAGTCTTGACCCTGTGCCTCATGGGAACAGTCCAGACCGAACTGCCAAGCCATGTCTTCCCTGGACCGGAATCAAGCATCCTAGGGACCGGTTTCGGGCATTCAGCCCTCATCAGCCAGGATAGCCTGACTCCAGTGGCGCAGGGAGCACAGGACCCACGTCTGGGCATACCCTTCCCACTTGGGGCGAATTGCAAAACACACAAGATGATGGACGGAATGTTGCACAATGGCAAACATTCACCCCCAGTCACAGATCTGGGTTTAATCCATCGTTATTTTGCTTCACCACGCCACCCCAGTTCAGACATGGCCATATGCAAATCAGTCTTGACCCTGTGCCTCATGGGAACAGTCCAGACCGAACTGCCAAGCCATGTCTTCCCTGGACCGGAATCAAGCATCCTAGGGACCGGTTTCGGGCATTCAGCCCTCATCAGCCAGGATAGCCTGACTCCAGTGGCGCAGTGAGCACGGGACCCACGTCTGGGCATACCCTTCCCACTTGGGGCGAATTGCAAAACATACAAGATGATGGACGGAATGTTGCACAATGGCAAACATTCACCCCCAGTCACAGATCTGGGTTTAATCCATCGTTATTTTGCTTCACCACGCCACCCCAGTTCAGACATGGCCATATGCAAATCAGTCTTGACTCCTGTGCCTCATGGGAACAGTCCAGACCGAACTGCCAAGCCATGTCTTCCCTGGACCAGAATCAAGCATCCTAGGGACCGGTTTCGGGCATTCAGCCCTCATCAGCCAGGATAGCCTGACTCCAGTGGCGCAGTGAGCACGGGACCCACGTCTGGGCATACCCTTCCCACTTGGGGCGAATTGCAAAACACACAAGATGATGGACGGAATGTTGCACAAGTTCGGGCTGGACTGTTCCCATGAGGCACAGGGTCAAGACTGATTTGCATATGGCTGTGTTCAAACTGGAATGGCATGGTGAGCAAAAAACGATGGATTTAGGCCCAGATCTCTGTACTGGGGTGAATGTATGACATTGTTCTGCATTCTGTCCATCAACTGTTGTTTTTGCATTTGTCACCCCGAGTGGGACGGGTATGCCCAGACGTGGGTCCCGTGCTCTCCATGCCACTGGAATCAAGCTATCCTGGCTGAAGAGGGGTGAAACCCCGAAACCGGTCCTATGATGCTTGTTTCCAGTCCAGGGAGGACCTGGCCTGGCAGTTCGGGCTGGACTGTTCCCATTGAGGCACAGGGTCAAGACTGATTTGCATATGGCTGTGTTCAAACTGGAATGGCATGGTGAGCAAAAAACGATGGATTTAGGCCCAGATCTCTGTACTGGGGTGAATGTATGACATTGTTCTGCATTCTGTCCATCAACTGTTGTTTTTGCATTTGTCACCCCGAGTGGGACGGGTATGCCCAGACGTGGGTCCCGTGCTCTCCATGCCACTGGAATCAAGCTATCCTGGCTGAAGAGGGGTGAAACCCCGAAACCGGTCCTAGGATGCTTGTTTCCAGTCCAGGGAGGACCTGGCCTGGCAGTTCGGGCTGGACTGTTCCCATGAGGCACAGGGTCAAGACTGATTTGCATATGGCTGTGTTCAAACTGGAATGGCATGGTGAGCAAAAAAACGATGGATTTAGGCCCAGATCTCTGTACTGGGGTGAATGTATGACATTGTTCTGCATTCTGTCCATCAATTGTTGTTTTTGCATTTGTCACCCCGAGTGGGACGGGTATGCCCAGACGTGGGTCCCGTGCTCTCCATGCCACTGGAATCAAGCTATCCTGGCTGAAGAGGGGTGAAACCCCGAAACCGGTCCTAGGATGCTTGTTTCCAGTCCAGGGAGGACCTGGCCTGGCAGTTCGGGCTGGACTGTTCCCATGAGGCACAGGGTCAAGACTGATTTGCATATGGCTGTGTTCAAACTGGAATGGCATGGTGAGCAAAAAAACGATGGATTTAGGCCCAGATCTCTGTACTGGGGTGAATGTATGACATTGTTCTGCATTCTGTCCATCAATTGTTGTTTTTGCATTTGTCACCCCGAGTGGGACGGGTATGCCCAGACGTGGGTCCCGTGCTCTCCATGCCACTGGAATCAAGCTATCCTGGCTGAAGAGGAGTGAAACCCCGAAACCGGTCCTAGGATGCTTGTTTCCAGTCCAGGGAGGACCTGGCCTGGCAGTTCGGGCTGGACTGTTCCCATTGAGGCACAGGGTCAAGACTGATTTGCATATGGCTGTGTTCAAACTGGAATGGCATGGTGAGCAAAAAAACGATGGATTTAGGCCCAGATCTCTGTACTGGGGTGAATGTATGACATTGTTCTGCATTCTGTCCATCAACTGTTGTTTTTGCATTTGTCACCCCGAGTGGGACGGGTATGCCCAGACGTGGGTCCCGTGCTCTCCATGCCACTGGAATCAAGCTATCCTGGCTGAAGAGGGGTGAAACCCCGAAACCGGTCCTAGGATGCTTGTTTCCAGTCCAGGGAGGACCTGGCCTGGCAGTTCGGGCTGGACTGTTCCCATTGAGGCACAGGGTCAAGACTGATTTGCATATGGCTGTGTTCAAACTGGAATGGCATGGTGAGCAAAAAACGATGGATTTAGGCCCAGATCTCTGTACTGGGGTGAATGTATGACATTGTTCTGCATTCTGTCCATCAACTGTTGTTTTTGCATTTGTCACCCCGAGTGGGACGGGTATGCCCAGACGTGGGTCCCGTGCTCTCCATGCCACTGGAATCAAGCTATCCTGGCTGAAGAGGGTGAAACCCCGAAACCGGTCCTAGGATGCTTGTTTCCAGTCCAGGGAGGACCTGGCCTGGCAGTTCGGGCTGGACTGTTCCCATTGAGGCACAGGGTCAAGACTGATTTGCATATGGCTGTGTTCAAACTGGAATGGCATGGTGAGCAAAAAACGATGGATTTAGGCCCAGATCTCTGTACTGGGGTGAATGTATGACATTGTTCTGCATTCTGTCCATCAATTGTTGTTTTTGCATTTGTCACCCCGAGTGGGACGGGTATGCCCAGACGTGGGTCCCGTGCTCTCCATGCCACTGGAATCAAGCTATCCTGGCTGAAGAGGGGTGAAACCCCGAAACCGGTCCTAGGATGCTTGTTTCCAGTCCAGGGAGGACCTGGCCTGGCAGTTCGGGCTGGACTGTTCCCATTGAGGCACAGGGTCAAGACTGATTTGCATATGGCTGTGTTCAAACTGGAATGGCATGGTGAGCAAAAAACGATGGATTTAGGCCCAGATCTCTGTACTGGGGTGAATGTATGACATTGTTCTGCATTCTGTCCATCAACTGTTGTTTTTGCATTTGTCACCCGAGTGGGATGGGTATGCCCAGACGTGGGTCCCGTGCTCTCCATGCCACTGGAATCAAGCTATCCTGGCTGAAGAGGGGTGAAACCCCGAAACCGGTCCTAGGATGCTTGTTTCCAGTCCAGGGAGGACCTGGCCTGGCAGTTCGGGCTGGACTGTTCCCATTGAGGCACAGGGTCAAGACTGATTTGCATATGGCTGTGTTCAAACTGGAATGGCATGGTGAGCAAAAAACGATGGATTTAGGCCCAGATCTCTGTACTGGGGTGAATGTATGACATTGTTCTGCATTCTGTCCATCAACTGTTGTTTTTGCATTTGTCACCCCGAGTGGGACGGGTATGCCCAGACGTGGGTCCCGTGCTCTCCATGCCACTGGAATCAAGCTATCCTGGCTGAAGAGGGGTGAAACCCCGAAACCGGTCCTAGGATGCTTGTTTCCAGTCCAGGGAGGACCTGGCTTGGCAGTTCGGGCTGGACTGTTCCCATTGAGGCACAGGGTCAAGACTGATTTGCATATGGCTGTGTTCAAACTGGAATGGCATGGTGAGCAAAAAACGATGGATTTAGGCCCAGATCTCTGTACTGGGGTGAATGTATGACATTGTTCTGCATTCTGTCCATCAACTGTTGTTTTTGCATTTGTCACCCCGAGTGGGACGGGTATGCCCAGACGTGGGTCCCGTGCTCTCCATGCCACTGGAATCAAGCTATCCTGGCTGAAGAGGGGTGAAACCCCGAAACCGGTCCTAGGATGCTTGTTTCCAGTCCAGGGAGGACCTGGCTTGGCAGTTCGGGCTGGACTGTTCCCATTGAGGCACAGGGTCAAGACTGATTTGCATATGGCTGTGTTCAAACTGGAATGGCATGGTGAGCAAAAAAACGATGGATTTAGGCCCAGATCTCTGTACTGGGGTGAATGTATGACATTGTTCTGCATTCTGTCCATCAACTGTTGTTTTTGCATTTGTCACCCCGAGTGGGACGGGTATGCCCAGACGTGGGTCCCGTGCTCTCCATGCCACTGGAATCAAGCTATCCTGGCTGAAGAGGGGTGAAACCCCGAAACCGGTCCTAGGATGCTTGTTTCCAGTCCAGGGAGGACCTGGCTTGGCAGTTCGGGCTGGACTGTTCCCATTGAGGCACAGGGTCAAGACTGATTTGCATATGGCTGTGTTCAAACTGGAATGGCATGGTGAGCAAAAAAACGATGGATTTAGGCCCAGATCTCTGTACTGGGGTGAATGTATGACATTGTTCTGCATTCTGTCCATCAACTGTTGTTTTTGCATTTGTCACCCCGAGTGGGACGGGTATGCCCAGACGTGGGTCCCGTGCTCTCCATGCCACTGGAATCAAGCTATCCTGGCTGAAGAGGGGTGAAACCCCGAAACCGGTCCTAGGATGCTTGTTTCCAGTCCAGGGAGGACCTGGCCTGGCAGTTCGGGCTGGACTGTTCCCATTGAGGCACAGGGTCAAGACTGATTTGCATATGGCTGTGTTCAAACTGGAATGGCATGGTGAGCAAAAAACGATGGATTTAGGCCCAGATCTCTGTACTGGGGTGAATGTATGACATTGTTCTGCATTCTGTCCATCAACTGTTGTTTTTGCATTTGTCACCCCGAGTGGGACGGGTATGCCCAGACGTGGGTCCCGTGCTCTCCATGCCACTGGAATCAAGCTATCCTGGCTGAAGAGGGGTGAAACCCCGAAACCGGTCCTAGGATGCTTGTTTCCAGTCCAGGGAGGACCTGGCCTGGCAGTTCGGGCTGGACTGTTCCCATTGAGGCACAGGGTCAAGACTGATTTGCATATGGCTGTGTTCAAACTGGAATGGCATGGTGAGCAAAAAACGATGGATTTAGGCCCAGATCTCTGTACTGGGGTGAATGTATGACATTGTTCTGCATTCTGTCCATCAACTGTTGTTTTTGCATTTGTCACCCCGAGTGGGACGGGTATGCCCAGACGTGGGTCCCGTGCTCTCCATGCCACTGGAATCAAGCTATCCTGGCTGAAGAGGGGTGAAACCCCGAAACCGGTCCTAGGATGCTTGTTTCCAGTCCAGGGAGGACCTGGCTTGGCAGTTCGGGCTGGACTGTTCCCATTGAGGCACAGGGTCAAGACTGATTTGCATATGGCTGTGTTCAAACTGGAATGGCATGGTGAGCAAAAAACAATGGATTTAGGCCCAGATCTCTGTACTGGGGTGAATGTATGACATTGTTCTGCATTCTATCCATCAACTGTTGTTTTTGCATTTGTCACCCCGAGTGGGACGGGTATGCCCAGACGTGGGTCCCGTGCTCTCCATGCCACTGGAATCAAGCTATCCTGGCTGAAGAGGGGTGAAACCCCGAAACCGGTCCTAGGATGCTTGTTTCCAGTCCAGGGAGGACCTGGCCTGGCAGTTCGGGCTGGACTGTTCCCATGAGGCACAGGGTCAAGACTGATTTGCATATGGCTGTGTTCAAACTGGAATGGCATGGTGAGCAAAAAACGATGGATTTAGGCCCAGATCTCTGTACTGGGGTGAATGTATGACATTGTTCTGCATTCTGTCCATCAACTGTTGTTTTTGCATTTGTCACCCCGAGTGGGACGGGTATGCCCAGACGTGGGTCCCGTGCTCTCCATGCCACTGGAATCAAGCTATCCTGGCTGAAGAGGGGTGAAACCCCGAAACCGGTCCTAGGATGCTTGTTTCCAGTCCAGGGAGGACCTGGCCTGGCAGTTCGGGCTGGACTGTTCCCATGAGGCACAGGGTCAAGACTGATTTGCATATGGCTGTGTTCAAACTGGAATGGCATGGTGAGCAAAAAACGATGGATTTAGGCCCAGATCTCTGTACTGGGGTGAATGTATGACATTGTTCTGCATTCTGTCCATCAACTGTTGTTTTTGCATTTGTCACCCCGAGTGGGACGGGTATGCCCAGACGTGGGTCCCGTGCTCTCCATGCCACTGGAATCAAGCTATCCTGGCTGAAGAGGGGTGAAACCCCGAAACCGGTCCTAGGATGCTTGTTTCCAGTCCAGGGAGGACCTGGCCTGGCAGTTCGGGCTGGACTGTTCCCATTGAGGCACAGGGTCAAGACTGATTTGCATATGGCTGTGTTCAAACTGGAATGGCATGGTGAGCAAAAACGATGGATTTAGGCCCAGATCTCTGTACTGGGGTGAATGTATGACATTGTTCTGCATTCTGTCCATCAACTGTTGTTTTTGCATTTGTCACCCCGAGTGGGACGGGTATGCCCAGACGTGGGTCCCGTGCTCTCCATGCCACTGGAATCAAGCTATCCTGGCTGAAGAGGGGTGAAACCCCGAAACCGGTCCTAGGATGCTTGTTTCCAGTCCAGGGAGGACCTGGCTTGGCAGTTCGGGCTGGACTGTTCCCATTGAGGCACAGGGTCAAGACTGATTTGCATATGGCTGTGTTCAAACTGGAATGGCATGGTGAGCAAAAAAACGATGGATTTAGGCCCAGATCTCTGTACTGGGGTGAATGTATGACATTGTTCTGCATTCTGTCCATCAACTGTTGTTTTTGCATTTGTCACCCCGAGTGGGACGGGTATGCCCAGACGTGGGTCCCGTGCTCTCCATGCCACTGGAATCAAGCTATCCTGGCTGAAGAGGGTGAAACCCCGAAACCGGTCCTAGGATGCTTGTTTCCAGTCCAGGGAGGACCTGGCCTGGCAGTTCGGGCTGGACTGTTCCCATGAGGCACAGGGTCAAGACTGATTTGCATATGGCTGTGTTCAAACTGGAATGGCATGGTGAGCAAAAAAACGATGGATTTAGGCCCAGATCTCTGTACTGGGGTGAATGTATGACATTGTTCTGCATTCTGTCCATCAACTGTTGTTTTTGCATTTGTCACCCCGAGTGGGACGGGTATGCCCAGACGTGGGTCCCGTGCTCTCCATGCCACTGGAATCAAGCTATCCTGGCTGAAGAGGGGTGAAACCCCGAAACCGGTCCTAGGATGCTTGTTTCCAGTCCAGGGAGGACCTGGCTTGGCAGTTCGGGCTGGACTGTTCCCATGAGGCACAGGGTCAAGACTGATTTGCATATGGCTGTGTTCAAACTGGAATGGCATGGTGAGCAAAAAAACGATGGATTTAGGCCCAGATCTCTGTACTGGGGTGAATGTATGACATTGTTCTGCATTCTGTCCATCAACTGTTGTTTTTGCATTTGTCACCCCGAGTGGGACGGGTATGCCCAGACGTGGGTCCCGTGCTCTCCATGCCACTGGAATCAAGCTATCCTGGCTGAAGAGGGGTGAAACCCCGAAACCGGTCCTAGGATGCTTGTTTCCAGTCCAGGGAGGACCTGGCTTGGCAGTTCGGGCTGGACTGTTCCCATGAGGCACAGGGTCAAGACTGATTTGCATATGGCTGTGTTCAAACTGGAATGGCATGGTGAGCAAAAAAACGATGGATTTAGGCCCAGATCTCTGTACTGGGGTGAATGTATGACATTGTTCTGCATTCTGTCCATCAACTGTTGTTTTTGCATTTGTCACCCCGAGTGGGACGGGTATGCCCAGACGTGAGTCCCGTGCTCTCCATGCCACTGGAATCAATCTATCCTGGCTGAAGAGGGGTGAAACCCCGAAACCGGTCCTAGGATGCTTGTTTCCAGTCCAGGGAGGACCTGGCTTGGCAGTTCGGGCTGGACTGTTCCCATGAGGCACAGGGTCAAGACTGATTTGCATATGGCTGTGTTCAAACTGGAATGGCATGGTGAGCAAAAAACGATGGATTTAGGCCCAGATCTCTGTACTGGGGTGAATGTATGACATTGTTCTGCATTCTGTCCATCAACTGTTGTTTTTGCATTTGTCACCCCGAGTGGGACGGGTATGCCCAGACGTGGGTCCCGTGCTCTCCATGCCACTGGAATCAAGCTATCCTGGCTGAAGAGGGGTGAAACCCCGAAACCGGTCCTAGGATGCTTGTTTCCAGTCCAGGGAGGACCTGGCTTGGCAGTTCGGGCTGGACTGTTCCCATGAGGCACAGGGTCAAGACTGATTTGCATATGGCTGTGTTCAAACTGGAATGGCATGGTGAGCAAAAAAACGATGGATTTAGGCCCAGATCTCTGTACTGGGGTGAATGTATGACATTGTTCTGCATTCTGTCCATCAACTGTTGTTTTTGCATTTGTCACCCCGAGTGGGACGGGTATGCCCAGACGTGGGTCCCGTGCTCTCCATGCCACTGGAATCAAGCTATCCTGGCTGAAGAGGGGTGAAACCCCGAAACCGGTCCTAGGATGCTTGTTTCCAGTCCAGGGAGGACCTGGCTTGGCAGTTCGGGCTGGACTGTTCCCATGAGGCACAGGGTCAAGACTGATTTGCATATGGCTGTGTTCAAACTGGAATGGCATGGTGAGCAAAAAAACGATGGATTTAGGCCCAGATCTCTGTACTGGGGTGAATGTATGACATTGTTCTGCATTCTGTCCATCAACTGTTGTTTTTGCATTTACTACTGATGACAGCATCATCTGTTTGCAGGGGGTTTTCAGGTGATTGGGGACCAGATCTCCTGGATCGTACACCGCGCCTTGGGTTTACTCTTTGTTCTACTCGGAGCCAGTGGAGTGCTTTCAACTCCTGCGTGTGTGCTCGGGAATTTTATGTCTCGCAACCCTCTTCTCTAGGTTTGAAGTTTGTAGAAAATAAAATATATTACATGATCTCCGGATATATACCTTGATAATAATCCCACCACATCCCCCAGACCCGCTGATGTTCCCCTAGACAACCTTTGGCTTTATATGCAAACTCTTCTGTCTTGGCACATAGTCCATGGCAGTGTCCACTCCTGGTGGACACGCGCGGCCACCTCCGATCTCTAGTGACGGGCAGTGTCTCTTTTTGCTAACAGCATACGCATGGCAACCAGAAGCCTCATGGCCCTTGGACCTCTCAATTCTTCCATCAAATCCAGAATTGGAAATTTAGGGTCTAACGTAATGGCTCACCCCACTATTTGTGACAGTGCGCCTCATGGCGGCCTTTTTGCCTCTGTATCCTTCCATAATACAGCCCTGACGCAGAGGCAAGGTTTTTACTACTTTGCAAAGGGCCACTCCCCCATGCAAATGAAGTAATGCTCCTTTAGGATAGCACCAGTGCTTCACGTGCACCGCCGCTACCTCTATCACCGAAGAGGCAGTAAAGCATCTGCGTTCCCGTCTGTCATACCAAAGTGCCCCAGGGACACACAGAGAGGGTGCACACGTCTATTGCGCCGCTGGGCATTTTATGCACTACAGCTCCAGGTATTCTGGCCTTGAGTGTACATGACTTTGTAAATGATGCACAGTTATTTGAGTTTGATCCCGGCTGGCAGAGGGAGCCGGTGTAGATTCCTGAGGTTGGGGGCGATGTGATTCAATTTACGTTCCCCAGTGATGAGGCAGGCAGCTGCATGGAAAACTACTTTGCCTGCAATGCCGTGACCACTCTGGATGCTTTGTGCTGTGGGCGCAGCCCTGAATGAGCACAGGGTTTATGCCAACTGGTTGTCTAAGAGAAGGAACATTCACTGCGACAATCCAAGGCGTGGTGGCTCATTGATGGCCGCCCTTGGAGTGAACTGCTCTGCCCTGCTGTGCCCTAGTGTGTGATTGTCCAGTGTGGCTGGGAGTGTATTTGTGAGGATGTGTGTTGGTGATAGGTCTAGCCTTGGGTGAAATTCTCATCCAGTATGGCTTAGATACTCAGTGGAGCCTTAGGGGTTCCCAGTAATTTGAGCTGGTGGTTTCTGGTGATCGGCACAGCGCTTAATTGTCAACACCGGCGCTTGTGAAAGTCTGCCACAAGGTTGCGCTGTCTGGCTAATTTAGAGATGACCACAACAGTTAATTATTAATCCATAGGGGGCATAGGGGTATTCCGCCTCAGGTCCCTGGCACCCAGAAGAAGAATTACCTTAACCCAACTAGTGGATAGGTGCAGTCACCGATGCCCCATACCGTTCGTGTCCTGTGTTAATATATTTAAATTGGGCCGACTAGCACTACCTAGGGTCTAAATCAGTCTCAATGGAATTTGAGTATAACCGAGAAGAAATGTTGGGGGAGCTGTTTAAGAATAGGAAATGCTCATCGACCGAGATTGTGAAAAAGGATAATCAGAAATGTGAGGGTCTAAAAGATAAATTCTTCCGTCTGGAAAGACTGAAGAAACAAGAGCTTGGAAGGTGGTGGGACGGAGCCACATTGAAAAAATATTTGGAAAACAGGAAAATACCTCGTGGCCTGAGAATACTGATCTTCCCAAACTATGAAGATTTAGAAAGTGACTTATTGGAGGCTACTGTCGTTTCCTTTTTAAAGAAGATTTTGAATAAAGAAAAGTTACACAAGACCTGCTGATTGGATCTGAAAATGTTGTTACTTATAATATGTTATATTATTGAGTGGAGTGCCGGATCCCTTTGTTTGTTTAAAATTCTGTGGAGTCCTCCATAGGGGGCGTAGGGGTATTGCGCCTCAGATCCTTGACACCCAGAAGAAGAATTACCTTAACCCAACTAGTGGATAGGTGCAGTCACCGATGCCCCATACCTTTCGTGTCCTGTGTTAATTATTAATTCAATTTACATTAAAAATTATTATTACCTAGGGGCGTGGTCTTGCTGCGGCGCAAGATGGCCGCTTAATCCCAGAGCTCCGCGCTGTGGGGAGCCCCGGACGGCGGTAAAGAGCCTTCCGAGTTGAGTACGAAAGCCTATTCGTGGAAAAAACGCTGTCTAGACATGTGGACTCATTAACGTGACATTTGCGGAGCTGAGATGTCTTTCCTTCATGAAATACGGAGGTGGGTTTGCTATCACCCGCGGCGCTCCAATACTGAGGTAGCACAGCTGACTGGGCTCGCGCTTCCTTAATGTGTGGTGCGCGGCTCCTGGGTGACAGGAGCGCCTGTGGAAACCCTGTCATTGGTACGGCTAGCTCTTTAGAGAGAGATAAATGATTCGGAGGTGAACTCCGTCTTTCCTCTGTGAATGCTTCTCATCACCTTAGAAATATATGCGTTTGAAGTGATGTGGCGAAGAGGAACTGGTTAAATTTAGACGGCTTCTGGATTCAACGTGCTGCTGCCACTAACTGGAAGTGCCTGAGGTGATTTTGTATTTATGCTTACTGCTCTGTGTATTCAGTGAGGAGACCTTCTGTGGCAGACATCTGAGTGAGGTTGGAGAAGCGCGAAACTCGCAGCCTGTCATACGCGCACAGAGCTGAGCTGAGGGAACCGAGGAGAACACGTCAAACGCCCTCTAGCTTATGATGGTTCAATGTCTGTGGGTGTTTTGAAGAGTGCTGTCTCCTGTCTTTGAGTTTCTCTTCAGACAGGAACATTTCCTTGATGTCAAACATAGTAAGCACCTCAGTATAATATACCAGGTGAAGAGTTATAGTCTGTGGCGCATGTATAGAGCTCAGAGGGGAAATTCATGATGAACACATACGTGAGGCGACTTCGTGCCTTGGCCCGTTACCCTGGGTTCTTAGTGAAGCAAAGAAGGACTGCCTATGGTGGTAATATTTTATAACGCTCCTTTCTTTTGCACAGCCTTATTACTTGTTCAGCATGAGAAATGTGCCTTTATATGTCAGAAAGCCAATAGTCTCCTAATATTACTGACCTCAATATTGGTTAATCGCTCTCATATTCCTACTTTTCTCTGTAGTTCTACTCAGACTATATACGTTGATTTTTGCGGCTCTGAGGTAATTATTGCACTGCGTCAGCAAGAGCGTCTGAACTATTGGTGTTCCCTTCAAGAAGTCAAAACTTTGCTTTACTTGTGGGTTAGCGGCATATGCCCAAAGAGGGAAATAAAGAATTAAGAGTTTTTCCTTACCTGACTACTGAGTGAGGGGAACAAAGGAGAGCACGAAGAGATGCCACCTGGTAAGGCGAATAGTAAATCCACAAAACAGCCTCTGTACTCGGAAGCTCTGCATCATGGCCTTTCCGCCCCAGAAGCTTTAAAAATCATCCCTTCAACTCATAACCTAACTAATCCATCTATGGCGACTGCTCCAGACCCAACTATGGACCGCATACTTCAGGAAATATCTGCAGTAGGGCGACGTCTAGAGGGAATGGAGACGTCCATATCTGCCCTAACAAATGAAACTAAATCTATACGTGCAGATATTGCTGGATTTCAAAACCGTCTTGAGGGTCTTACTGAACGAGTCGTAGTGGTAGAGAACCACCTTAACAGCATACCGGATCGGGACCAAGAACTTCTCTTCCTTAGAAGCAAGCTTATAGATTTGGAAGACAGAAGCCGCCGAGACAATGTACGTTTTTTTGGTTTCCCAGAAAGAATAGAAGGTTCAGATGCTAAATCCGTTCTCAAAATGACTCTCCCAAAGATCACAGGTCTCCCATTTGATCCACCATTAGAGATGCAGAGGGCCCATCGCATCGGTCCTCTCCAAGGGGGGAAAAATATACGGCCTTGTACGCTCATTGTTTGTTTCTTACGCCACAAGCAGGCTCGACAGTTGATTGCTGATGCCTGTACCCAAGGTCCATACACATTTGAAGGTCATGAAATTCGTGTGGAAACGAATGATCGCCGTAAAGCCTTTCTCTCTTTTCGACCCCGCCTACGTCAACTGGACATTAAATATGGCCTTTTTGAACCAGCACGTCTGCGAATTACTAAGGGTGGTATCTCTAAAGAATTCTTCAATCCAGATGATCTGCGACAATTTTTGGAAAACTTTGTTCCTCAAAACATGGATTGTGCAGTGTCTATAACTGAGCTCCAATCTCAGCCTCCTTTATTAATCTCCAAGATGTCTTCTGGTGGAACTCGACGCAATCCAGGTCGTTCCAATAGTAGAGGAAGAGACACAGATCGGATGGTGCGTTCCCTCTGAGACCGATCACAAGCTCTTCAAGCAATAGCTGCTCTTACACAAGATAGAGACAGAGATAAATCTCGCTCTCCTCTAAAATCTCCTTCATCTACTGAGGAAGGAGTACCCTGAATTCTGACTTAATATTTAAATACTTCATATTAAAGTTATGATTATAGGTCTTTATATATAACTCTGATATGGCAACTAGTTTCATGTCTCTTTTCTTCCCCCATGACCTGCCTATCTTTATCACCTCTTCTTGTCTATGTTGTGTTAAAACTCTATATTATATATATTAGGTATATTTACATCTATTTCTACACAATCATATTCCTGTCTTGTTATGAATTCGGAATGAATATACGGTGATCTATAGTAATGTTACCTATTATTTTGTCTCTCTATCAACCTCTTTTCTATGTTTTTCACATTCTTTTTTTTTATTCAGCTTACGCACTTCACATTATACATGCCTGATAATAACCTATCATCTATTCATCTGTATGCCTATTCATAACATTATACAGTTGCATATTGTATTGTATTTTACAGATAGACTGAAGTCCAATAGTGATAATTATTTGTATTTGGCTACTTATCTACTGTCATTCTCACTATCATTTTTCTGTTCACTATTCTCATCATCTCTCATCATATGGTATGTTTGACAATATTATATTTTCTCACTTCGTTTCCTCTTAATGTTTACTATTCCTTTTTCCAATCCCCTAATACTTTCTATTTAAATCGTTTCAGCCTTTTTCTCCTATTATGAACTATAATTATTACTCATACACTTTGTCTCTTAATTCTTTCTATACTTCTACTTAATTTAATCAATTAATAAGTTGTTAATCAATTGTTTCAATGTTTAGTATCTAATTGCTCTGCTATTTTATTACTATAAATTTTGTCCATTTATAATATGCTGGTACTTCGACATAGTAATATTTAATTGTTATAATAGACTCTCAAAATATTTATTGTTAATTGCTACTAATTGCTATTATTGCTATCTTACGCATTGTTTAAATGATTGGAATTCTTATATTTTAGGATACTATTTTTCATACCTTTATATATTATCGAATTTGCGGTAGCTATCGGCCTGTTTCCTTAATAAAAGTGATATTAAAATACTGGCAAGCATTCTTGCGGCGAGGCTTCGAAAAGTCATTCCCTCCCTAATACATCATTCGCAGGTTGGTTTTGTCCCATGTCGCTCATCCAGAAATCATCTTCGAACATTAGGCCATACCTTATGGTCCGCTAGAGAATTAACGGACGATGCAGTTGCTCTCTCTCTGGATGCAGAGAAAGCGTTTGACCGCATTGACTGGATTTATCTATTTGCCACTATGAAACACTTTGGTTTAGGAGAACAGTTTATTTCTATGGTTCGTCTACTGTATGACAACCCTATGGCCCAGATTAATTGTGGAGGTTTTCTATCTGAGCCCTTTTCAATTCAAAGGGGTACCTATCAAGGTTGCCGCTTGTCCCCTCTCTTATTCTTGCTAGCGATGGAACCTCTTGCTTCGCTCATTCGCCACTCACCTCAGATTCAGGGCATACCTGTACTAGGAGGTATATCCAAATTATACTTATACGCTGATGATATTCTTCTTACGCTTAAAGATCTTCCCCGTTCCTTACCAAATTTGCTTGAAATTATTAAACAGTTCTCAGTAATTTCTGGTTACAAAGTGAATTGGGACAAAAGTGAAGCTCTACCATCCTCTCCTGGTACCACAAAAGCTTCAATAGATGGATATCCCTTTTGCTGGAAATCGTCTCAATTAAAATATTTAGGAATTCTGATTAATCGTGGGTTGGAGGGAATGGTTTCAGATAACATCTCACCTCTCATAGCACAAATGGAAATTGACTTTGCCAAATGGTCACTTTTGAGTTTCTCCATGTGGGGACGAATACAGGCGGTGAGAACGGTTACTTTGCCTCGATTTACTTATGTTTTAGGAATGCTCCCGATTACTATACCCCTAAACACACTTCGCCGCATAGACTCTCGAATTCGGTCCTTTATCTGGGGAACTATGCGGCCTCGTTTATCTGCTGCTAAATTAATAGCTCGTCGCTCTCATGGTGGCTTAAGCTTACCATCGCTAGAGCACTATTCCCTGGCCTTACATCTTTCACAGTTGTCTTATTTACTCCCAGGTGCAACTGACTCTCCTCAATGGGTCGCAATAGAACACTCAATACTTGAGTGTGAGGATGGTCTTCATTTTTTATACAGTGTTCGTAAACCTCGTACCTCCCCTGTACACCTTGTGCTCCATGCCACATATCAAGCATGGCAACGTGCACATCGTCTGTTAGGGACTGCCCATCGTTTACATTCTAAAGCCCCAATCTGGAAGAATGAAAGTATTCGTATCAATGGACGAGCACTTTCCTGGCCTGATTGGAGTTCAAGAGGAATCCTAATCTTAGATCAGCTTATAGTAGGTGGTGAATTGAAATCTTTTGATCTTCTTTGTGAAGAATTTCATCTTTCTTTATATCAGGCTTCGAGATATTTACAACTTCAGCATTGTCTCAGGAGATGTCTTGGTCCTTCCCCTTGGACATTACAAACTTCGCCGATATTGACTTTTCTTTCCACTTGGGGTCGACATAAAGGTGTAATGTCGGGTTTGTATAGCACTCTGATTAACCATCTATACTCGCAACCACTTATTACTGCTCTCCGCGACAAATGGCAGGAACGTCTACATGTTACTATAGACGAAGATATCTGGCCAGATATGTTGGAAGCCCTGGACAAGGGCACTCATGAAGCACGTATGAAGTTTTGTCTTTTTAAAATTTTACATGATTGGCATTGGACTCCCTCAAAGTTGCAACAAGCTGGATTATCTGCGCATTCTAGATGTTGGAGATGTTCTGGAACTAATTGCGATCTTTTACATATAATCTGTGAATGTCCCTCTATAAAACAATTTTGGTTGCAAATAAGAGATGCCCTAATGGAAACTATTCCTCTTACACTTCCTCTTACACCTACCACTATTCTGCTACATGATCTTAGAAATGTTCCTACTATCTCCCGCCCTCCGAGTCGACTCTTGCACACTGCCCTTTCTACTGCTAAAATCTGTATTTTAAGACAGTGGCAATCACCTAACCCTCCCTCCATAGAGGATTGGATGGTTGCAATGATACAGATGGCGTCACATGAACGGGTAATGTTAGAAGGTGGTTCTGACCATCTGAGCCGCCCGGATTTTTCGCTTTTTGAACACCTATTTGTTGAGCTTTTACTGTGGGAGAGCCTCATAAGTTGGGACTCACCCACAGTGAACCCAAGATGAAAGGGACTGCATGTGTGTTTTACCGGTGTCCCCCTGGCGCGAGTAGGCGGCTGCGCTGCAGCCGGAATAAGGGGCACCTGGCTGGTTACATGCAGACACGTGTACATGCGTGTGCACACATGTAGGGGCTGCGCAGGGGAGATTCCTGGCATGCGCAGCCCAGGAGCAGCTACAAATGGAATGGTGTGGCAGGAATTATGCAGAGCTGGGTGGTGAAATGGAATGGGCTTTATACAATGGGAAGAAACATGTAAGGGAAAGTCAGTGTGCTTTACTCTTTTCACTGAAAGACCATTTCATTATTCCCCTATGAGGATGGGGATCACATGAGATAGTTTCACTTCCCTGGGGCCTACAAATTCCAGACACGCACTAAAGTCCACTGTAACTTAGGTGAGAAGAAGTATTCTGCAGAGTCCAAAGTCATATCTGTACTGCTTTTGGGTCATCCAGAAATGTCATATTCCTCTGAGTCAGCACATAACTAGAGCCTGGCTGGGGCTGACCCTGCCAGGCTGGATTAATGACCTTCCTCCCCAAGCTGTAGCATCAGAGGCCTAGCCCTTTACGACAAGCATTCCAAGGGCGAAGGCCTCCTCTCCAAGAAGAGAAGATGGGTGGAGCTACAGGTTAATCCATCAGCAGCTGTCACCTGCTGCCAGGCACCAAGCTGCTCTGGAGAGAAGGCAGAAAGGGGGGAAGGGGCTTTCAGAGACCATGTGGCATGAGACCCCTGGACGACGCCATCTTGAACTAACCCAGAGGCCTGGGCAGGAAGGAGGGAGCAGGGGCAGAGAGGTGATGTGTCACTGTTTGATAGGGCAAACAGAGACTTCCTGCCAGCCCCCTCCAAATTCTTTAAAAAGAGTTTGCACAGGAAGAGGAGCTCTCTCTGTGGTGTAGTCTGCTGAGGAAGACTGGTGCTGGAGCCTGGCGCCAAGGGCAGCTGGAAGGAAGAACCTCTAGACTGGCCCAAGACCCTGACTTGCGCCACAAGGGAAGACCAGGACCAGTGAGCAGGAGCCTGGGCCTCTGCGCAAGGAGAAGAGAGGCCCAGGAGGAGAGTCAGGCGAAAGACTGGCGCAGGGAGCCAGTGAAGACCGCTCCCTGCTGAGTTCACCCTCTTGGAGACCAAGAGGGCGAAAGGAAGTGCTCCCAGTGGCTGGGGAGCGCCACCAGGAGCAAGAAGAGGCCAGAATGGAGTTGATCGGTCGCCTGGGGGCGGAGATATGCCCCCCAGAAGGTAGGCGACCTTTGACCTCTACAAGAACGGACGACGAAGCATGTGGGGCTCCGCCGCCGGTCCAAGATGTGCCCCCGGGGTGGGTCAGGTCCCGGGGGCTGCCCCCGGAAGAAGTAAAGCCGGGGAGCGCCGTCACGCTCCCCGTGAACATGCCCATAAGGGGTGCCAGGAGCCCACCCTGACCCCCGGTGACATCGGGGGAGGGGGAGCGCTGCAGCGCCCCCCTTGAAGAAGGTTCGGGGGGCCCAGGACCCCCAACTCCGGGCCCCGGTCATGGCGGTGAAGAGGAGGGGGGCACGCCGTCGCGCAACCCCCCTCGCGGGCGAAGACATGTCGGGGAGCGCCGTCGCGCTCCCCGTGAAGATTCCCTGGGGCCCGGGATCCCTACTCCGGGCCCCGCTACGCCGAAGTCAAGTCGGGGAGCGCCGTCGCGCCCCCGTGAAGATTCCCTGGGGCCCGGATTACCAACTCTGGGCCCCGATGCGGACCGGGAGGACGGGGGAGTGCCGCCGCACTCCCCCTTGGCTGGAGGAAGGCGGGGGGAGTGCCGTCGCACTCCCCGGGGTCCGGCCGGACCGGAGGGAGTCTCCGTGTCTGAGTGGCCAGACCAGAAGAGGGGGGCCGGCTCCCACGGCAGCACGCGAGGGTGCTGGCCAGTCGGGGAGCGGCGGGAGCCACCGGGGGTGGGCTCCCCGAGTGGCTCTCAATCAAGCCTGCAGTGCGGGGTTCCCGGGTGGGACCGGGACCCCGAGGAGCAAGGAGACGGCAGGAGCAGCAGGGGGTGGGCTCCCCGAGCTGCCATCACTCACCTGGGGGTCCGGGTGGGACCGGGCCCCCCACCGAGGCCTAAAGACGCTGCGTGAGGCCGCCCGGGGCAGCGCGGCTCTCCCCAGAGCAGCGGGAGAGCCGCTGCTATAATATGCATGCCAAAGAGAGAAGCGCCCCATAATGCCTTGCAAGGCCTACAGAAGCCTGCAAGGAAACCTGGTTATTTCGGCGTGGGGTGGCCCCAGGAAGATGGGGCCACCGCTGTTGGTGTGCAAAGGTGCAGGGGGAGCTGCAGGAGCAACGCAGTCTCCCCCAGCACGAAGATGTAAAGTCCCTCCCCAAGTCTCTGGGGGACTCCAAGGAAATAACCCCTCAAGGGCTCAGCCAGCAATAAACTTTCACCTGGGCTGGAACTCTTGTTCTACAGCTGGGGGGTGCCTTGAGGATTGCCTCAATGTATGGAAGGCTGTGCTGGGGATGTCTGGAGAAGGGCATCCCCTGGAGATGAAGAGGTGCAATTGCACGAGAAGTGCATTTACCAACGTTATTTCTATGGGGGGGACTGTAAGTCACATGTGTAATGTGAATTGATAGGCCAAGTGGGGTTATGTTGCTAGACACTCCTGCTAGGGTGTCTGGCTGTATATGCTTAATCCTGTGATTATAACTGTGATGCCTTTTAGGGGCTGTGATTGCAATGCCGTACAACTGTTATCAGCGATGATAAGTACCTCATTTAAAGTGATGCCCAAACATGTATTCTTGCTACTGCGTTAGGGGAAGAACAACCCAGACGGTGAGCCACTAAGATGTAGAGGTGCATACTGTATGGTCAGTATAAGATGCTCAGTCAGGGTTATGTGTCCCCAGGGCAGGTGTACCTATTTGTAATGGTTGTGGAGATGATGGGGTGGGTCGCCACTGGGATGGTGCCAGTTGGTAAGGCCCTCACTCCAGGTTGTGTCAACCCACTGCATTAGGGGGCAAGATGATGTGCATACATGGGAGTGGTGGTACTAGACCCCCCCCTGCGGGAGGGGTGGAGATGTTATGCAATGTCACAAAGTAATTCCAACAGCTTATGTATAGTTGTAAATTGGTGCATAGTATTGAGTAGTGTGTGTGTGTTTAATAAATGTACTCTTACTTTTATAAAGCAAAGTACAGACTGGACAATCCATTATTGAGTGTTATTTCTGCGTACTGGTAGATGGTGATTACTAGCCTACACCACCTCCCTTGAGTAAGCCTTGTACTGCTCTGCAACGCTACCCTCTGAGAGTCAAGCGCTACAATAGGGTGTTTGGTTCCCAGTGAAGGACAAATGTGACATGTTATTTGTGAAGGCCTCACAAATACTGCCTCGTTTTCCAACAGGTAATATATAAGATGCAAGACCAAGAACAAATATTTCAACAAGTGTGGACCCCCTTTCTTCGAGACCACTGAATTTTGTCTTTCCTCCCCTCTTTCTCTCTCTTTCCCCTTTCCTTGTTTTTCTTTCTTTCTCTTCCTCCCTTCCCCTCTATTCTACCCCCCTTTTATTTCCGAGTGGGGAGATGATTTCATTTTCCTTTCTACTCTTCTCATTTCGCTATTTATTCAGCCTTCCGTGTCTCGACTAATCCTTTTACTCACCAATCTTCGCAATACTTATCTGTTTATCTCTTGACTTATTTACTCATCTATTTATTTATTTATGCATGTATTTATTCTCTTATTTCTTTATATATTTTTCTATTTCTTCATATATTTACTTAATAATTCTTTTACTACTCTGTATTAATTTCAGATGCACTATAATAAATTTTCATGCATATATTAATCTAACGACTCTAAATATATATTCTTGTTTCATGATCTATTCTGTCTAATTCCTTTCATGATTGCTCTTAGTCAGATTTAAAATTCTTCTTAGCATATATGCATTCGGCTTATCCCATGCTGCTTTATGATCTCTAATACTGTTTTTTGTACTTTTATGTACTTGTATATCTTTAATTTTCAATAGAAAATTATGACACACAAAAATAAACATTACTATTACCTGCCGCCCTAGCCATTCTTTTAGCTTTGTGGGCCTGAAATAGTCCAAATTGTCACGTTTGTTGGTTAGTTTTGTTGTTACTATCATTGGCAGCATGGCAGGGGCAATGCGCCTTGCAAGCTGCAGTGGGCTCCTGAGGAGAGCACTGAAACTTATGTTTTTTACAAATTAAACTCTGGGTTTAGATGTGTATCTGGCGCCCAGAAACAAAGATAGACCTCCTCTTAATGACTGCCACTAAACTGATGACTTGTCTATTGACAACGATTATAGGCCAGGGATACTCCTGACAGGAGACAGGATTGCTTTCTCCTCTGCAAGAAGTCATCCTTCCTTCAGTGTTGTCTTCCCTGGGTCAGACCACCTGGGGCGGGACCAGCATTTGGTTTGGACTCTTGCTCCAAATATTAAAGGACCCCTCTCACGACAGGAAGGTTATATAAGTAAAAGATTACATTTATTGTTTTCATTGTACTTTTCTAATTCTTTCACCCAGGAATGGAGCACCCAGACTGGAGAGCTTGTAAGATACTGGGAGACATTTTGCCCTGATAGGTTACCTACGTTTTGAATGGGGAAGTAATATTTTGGCAAAGAACCGAGAGCACTGGAGGAGATGAAAGGTTCCCTTCAGATAGAGTTCAACCCTTCGTAGGAGGTCTGCCCTCCTCTCTCCGCACCCACACTGGACCTCTGAATTTGGAGCCTCCTACCTGCAGTGCCAGCTCTCAGAAGGCAAGTGTGGGTCACTGCAGCCAGATTTATCCCAATCTTCATCCGGCAGAAGTCGATGCTGGCCCATTTGTTTACCTTCATTGATGGTAAAAGAGGGTTGACTCCCTGCCTACTCATTGGAGGTGTGGAATCAACCTTCTCAACCAAGAAGGCAGTCGCCCCATCACTGGCGGTGCTGAGCCAGACATCAACCATGTGGTATTCCTCTAGCAGTGGAGTGGTTCTGATATGCCTCAGCCGGATTTTCTTTATTCTTAGGGTTTACTGGAAATTATTTTACTGTCTGTCTGGGTCTGGTGGCTTAGTGGACTAATACGTCCATTGTAGGGGCCTGTGTCCGACCTCATGGTGACAGGTTCAAATCCCAGCGGGTACATTCAGCCTTTTATCTTTCTGAGGTCGATAAAATGAGTACCATTGAGTTGGGTAACAATAAACATCTGTTATTCAGCACCAAGATACCGAACGTGCGCTCTACAAATACGCACGTTATGTTTGTATTGCAGTCCAAGTCATCGCTTATAGATCGATTTCTGTATTCCGTTTTGCTGCTTACTTAATTTTGTCTCCAGAACTAGACGAAGAGCATTGTTGGGGCCTCCTTCGACAGAGAGAGCGAGGCTACTTTCCTGGGGCAATTGTCCACTGCTTGTGTTGGAGCAGCTGAGCAGACCTTGGTGGGAGCCCTGGCCTGGTGCATTCTGAGTCTGGCCAAACGTATAACTTACTAACAGGTGACTTTGGACCTAACAGATTCCTTGTTCTATTCTAGTGCATCATAGATGGATACCCACATCAAGGTGGTGTCCTAGCATGCAGCAGAGCCATGGAAAGGCACGTCATAATAATTTGATAGGGAATAGACAATAGGGTCAGAAAAAGCATGCGCTGTTGCGAGCTATGAGAAGGGGTTTAGATTAGATACATTTATCAGTGTGATGTACCTATGGTAACACCTGCCAGTGCTTAATTTATGAAAAAAATAAGTGCCAGGGCTCTCATTGGGAGGCCACTTCAGCTTGCACCACACATTGCCCCTGCCAGCGCTGCCAATGATAGTAACAACGCAACTACTAACCATCACACTCCTATAAGTGTGACAATTCAGACCTTTTCAGGCCTTTAAAGCTATAAGAATGGCGTGGGCGGCGGGTAATAGTAATTCTTAATTTATATTGAATTAATAATTACCTGTTCTTTTGGTCATCTCTAAATGAGCCAGACACCGCCACCATGTGACAGACTGTCACAGGCACCAGTGTTGACAATTATGTGCCGGTGTCGACCACCGGCACAAATTAAGCACTGACACCCGCGCCTTCTCCTTCTTAGCAGCTAAGCACTGGAACTCTAGTCCCTTCGCAACCCCAATACTACAGAATATCTCCTTTTTTGTAGAACCTGAAAACTTGGCTGTTCTACTTGGCTTGATCTTCCACCCTGATTCCCCTAGCACCAGGATACCGTCTGGGGTACCAGTTGTGCTCTTTAAATCTATTTCATTCATTTATTTACTCAGTCTTAATCTAAAGGCAGGGTGGTAAAGGTACATTGGAGGTGGAAGTGGGGGTTGCCTCGTGAGGTTTGGGGAAGGTAGTTGAGGATTAAGGAGTTGAGTGTAATCAGTCAAAGGATCATTTGCTTTAAGGTCATGATAAGGGTAGTAGAAAACTTGTAAGTGAGGAGAACAGTGGAAGAATGATTGGATCTGCTGGTTCTAAAGAAAAGAGTGCAGTGCAATTACAAAATCGGAGTGGATGAGAAAGAACTAAGATGTTTGATTAAGGTCAGAAGTTATCCTCTGATGTTTAATATCAGAGCAATGCTATATATGGGACAAAGTACCCCCTACCATGCATTATAAGGATATTGCAAGTCACTGAGGATGTCCATTACAATATTATGGAAAGAGGCTGAAGGCTAAGTTCTTTTTAAGGTTATGGAACTCCTAGGTGACTTGCAATATCCTTATCATGTACTGCAGGGGGTACTTTATTTCTTATAATACATGGTCTCACCATCACCTTTCCCACAAACCACTTAAACCTTTGGGTCATAGCTCTTTCATATGAAAGAGAAATCATGTCTGCAAACACGAAGAATAGAAATAGAGTCTCTAGTGCAAAATGAAACACATCACAAACGTTGTTACATGTTTGTTGCAAAAAGATATTAGAATCAGCTTGACACAAGTCCGTTTAAAAAAAAAAGCAGAGTAGCTCGGAGTGAGTAGAAACATGCAGAAAGATTCTAAAATTTCTATCACTACCTAAGGCGTGCAAAAAATAAACATGTTGCCATAAATATCTAATTTCTGCTTGTCTCTGTACAGCTAGCAAAACAGAGCAGAAGATAGAAAAGCAATGTTTTGCTTTTGTTCTTTAAACAGCTTCTTTAATTATGCTCCATGACCAGGCCTGCTATTCCCCTCGACTGCTGGCTCCGGCGGCAAGCATTGTGACGTCAGAACTCAACTGTAATAAGTTATTACAGCTGAGTTCTGCTGTCATTTTATATAATTAGTGACTGGGTACATCAGAAGTCGCCTATTATATTAGGGATAAAGTACCCCCTGCTGTACATTATAAGGATATTGCAAGTCACCGGGGAGTTCTATAACCAAATGGAGGAACGAGGCCGCCAGGTATGCCAAGTGGTACTTTATCCCATATAATACATGATCACTCCATCATCTTTCCCACAAATCACTTAAAACCTTAATGCATAGCTCTTTCATATTTTATAAGAATAAAAATATAACCTCTAGTGCAAAATTAAACGCATCAAAATCCTGTTAGATATTTGCTGCAAACAGATATTAGAAACAGTTGAATAAAATTCAGTTTAAAAAAAGCTGCTGTAGCTCAGAATGTGTAGAAACATGTAAGAGTGCAAACAATAAACATATTCTCTCTGCTTGTCAATGTAAGCTATCAAAAAAGCAGAAGAAAAAAAAGCAAAGTCTTTTTTTGTTGCTTTAAACAGCTGCTTCAATTATGCTCCATGACCTGACCTTCCTTTCACCTCAGCTGCTTGCTCTGGCAGCAGGCATTGTGATGACAGAACTCAATTGTAATAATTTATAATAGTCGAGTTTTGAGTTCTTTTTTCCTTATAATCGGTGACTGGGTGCGTCACAAGTCGCGGATTATAAAGAAATTAGTGACTGCTGTTTACACAGGGATTACAGAATCCCATGTATTACAAAGAAATTAGGGGACAGATTTTTACACAGAGATTGCAGAACCCTATGAATTATTATATGGTTATGAACAAACCATTTTGAGGCACTAAAACTTTTGTTAAATTGATAAAAGGGGGTGGAAGCCGATGCCGAAAATTGAGATATGTGTGTGTCTTACACTGAAGGGTCAGTTGGAGGAAAAGCAGAACTCTGCAGTGGGTACTGTAAAGGTCCAAAGCGACTTGATCTGAACTGTTCTGTCCTGCACTTCTTCATATGAGAGGACCAGTCGACCAGGGATTAACTCAGAACAAGGACCACACAATAAGATGACCTGAGACTGAACTCTGTGGCATGCAAATATATCTTGGGATATATTTATTACATCTTTTTTCACAATTTTTATTTACACGTCACAAAAAGACAACTTGAGAATAAAATATATATAATTTAATCCGGGCATTTCCACTCGTACATCATTTGAGTTAATTGGGTTGACATATGGTTGACCCCTCAAGAGGTGTTCCCCACACTGCATAGTCCAACTCTGAAGTGGACCTAATAACCATGCCAGAGGCATCCTTGTTGGGATCCCCTGACACCCTTCCGAGAAATGTGCCTAGCATTCCAGGCCATAACTTGGTCCCCTGGACCAAGTCCATCTCCCCTCTCCCCATGAGCAATACATACAACCAGTTTTAGGATGGGATTTGATGCATGATTGTACGAAAGTAGGATCTACTTCTATGGTTACCCCCACTTTTTGCCTGGTGCTAAGCTGTATTTTGACTAGTCTGACTGGGATCCTGCTAATCAGGACCCCAGTCTATCTGCTTTCTCCCAAAATTGCTGTGTTGAGTACTTGGGTACACTCCAGATTGGATACTGGGGTACCCTTATCAGTCCCTAGTATAAGGTACCCAGGGCATAGGTACCCCAGAGGTCCCCCATGGGCTGAAGCATGCATTATGCCACCCATGGGAGACCATGCAAAATGGAACTACAGGCCTGCCATTGCAGCCTGTGCAAGTTGGTGTATGCACCATTTACCAAAGATATAGGTTTACTATATCTAAGGGTCACTGCACTTAAAACCTATACGTCACCCCTATAGCATTAAGCCTTTGCAATCCTGAAGGCAGGGTGCTTGGTTCTAAGTAAGAGGGTGCCCCTGCATGAGCAGGACACCCCTGCAGCCTAAGGAGTCCATTCTCCCGGGTTGTCAGTGAAGCAGCCATATATTATATAGAGGGGCACAGCGTAATTACGTGATGACTATCTCAAAAACAGCTGCAACTAATCCTATCATGTTTGGTATCAAACATGTTGGAATCATACCCCACACCGTAAACGGTGTGGGGGTATGATTTCAAGCACTGGAAGAGCCCTCCGTGTTCCCGGTACCAGTCTTACAGACCCGGACAGCACAGAATGGTTGCTGCCGACCAGAGACACATTTCTGCCCTCCTGCTGCTGAGCCAAGCTCGAGCAGAGAAAGTTGGAACAATAGGCATCCTGTCACAGGGAGGCGTGACCACCTCCCAGACAGGATTTAGTGTATTGGGACCAGGTGGGTGCGCTTGCCAGCGCCAGTAAGTCTGCATGAGGGGCACACTTGGTGTCCCTGTGCATAGTCCAGTTCATACCAGTTCTGGGAGCCGTTGGCTCCCGCTCTGGTGCAAAACTGGACAAAGGACATGGGAGTAACCTCCCCCCTGCCCAGACCCTCCCCTGGGAGGGTCCCATGAATCTTCCTAACCCTTTCCCTAGGGTACTTAAGGGCTTACCTGGGTGTAGGTCCCTAGATTCGTCGTGGGATAAGATTCAGATCAGACACCACTGCACTTCTACCATCTGGGCACTCTGGACTTCGCTGGACTTCGTTTGGGCCTGACTTCGTCTCCCTTCTAGTCTGTTGCATCGTCTGTGCCTGTGCATCATACAGGAACCTTCCATGGCCTGTAAAGCATCAAAGACACCTGAAGTAATCTCCCTTGGAGTGAAGGAGTCACTCCTCTGCATTTGCAGGCACCGCAAATAAGTTGACCGGTCTGCAGATCCTGAGCTCCTCGGGACTCTGTGGGCTCTGCAACACAGGTGGTGGTTTTCTACAGCTCCCGAGGCCTGCCCTCTCACCAAGTTTGAGGCCAGTATCCCTCGTGGGGGTTGCAATAACCGAACATCTGTGCACCGTGTCCAACTTGCAGTTGCAAAGGCTTGCTGGCTTCTTTGCAAGAAGATCTTCGGGCTCCAAGTACCCCCAACCTCGAGCATCTCCTGTGACCAGAGTCTTCAGCCACACCGCATCATGTGCATCGTGGCCTGCATCTTTTGGTGAACTGCTTGAGGTCCTCTCACAACTACAGTGCCTTCGGCCTGTGGGTCCACTAGAGGGTCACACTTTTTGGCTCCCCTGATTGCTCGGGGCCTGCCCTGACTCCCCTGCCTTTGGTGAATCCCCTGGACCGTGCTGGTCCCAACTTTGCACCTTCTCGACTTCCTGCGGGGTTGCATTTGCCAAGGCTTGTTTGTGCTCCTGCCGAACACCGACCCCCTCACCACTCGACATCCTTCGTGGGACAGCTCGTACCCAGGTCCTGGTCTTCCTCAGCATCGCCTGGTCCTCACAGCTGCAGAGTCAAGGTCATTGTCATCTTCCCTGAAACACCCAACATCGGAGGGCATTCGTCTTTCAAGTCTCCTGGTCACTCCTGCGTGGCATAGACTCTGTCCCCTCTGCTTTCAGGTACTCCTCTTCAAGGATCCACGTTTGGATTCCCCTGGACACTTTCTCCTCTTCCAGCAGCGGCACTTTCCTGAAGTCCTCCATTGGGTTTGACGGCAGTTTCCAATACCACTTCACACGTATGCACCCGGCTTCCCTGGTGTAGGTAACGTGGGTACTACGGTATCCATGGGTTGAGTGGCTCTCCAACCTTCTGTCTTCCCCTGGGTTTCTTCACTGTCCACTGGGAAGGGTCCTTAATCTTTAAAAATCCAACCGCGACTTGCACATAGAGTTGTACGGAGCACGTGGTCGTGTTCCCACACTGCACACGCACTCTGTGGGGTCCCTATCTACTCCCCTCGGTGGTTCCTTTGGGTTCCAGCACTTCTACGTCCTCTCGACACTGCCTTGACTCTTGTCGCGGTTCTTATACCACTTTCTTAGTATATGGTATGGTCCCCCCCTGGGGTCACTGTGTATTTTGTGCTATTTACTGTGTTTCTCTGTGTTTATCTCCATGTTGGAGATATTGGAACATACTAGAGAGTATTATATAATAAATACATATTTTTATAAATACTTGGTGTGGTTCTTTTTCACTTAATCTATACTATAAGATTACATTCTGGTAAAACAAGCTGCTTTACACTCCTGGACTAAGCCTGAAGGCTGCTCTCCAGAGCTACCACTTAGCGAGCTTTCTAGGGTTGTCTAAGACCTCTTAAATCACCATAAGGGTTGTCTGGACTGGTGCAAGGTGCCCACTTACATTAGTGGACATCATATACCAGGCCAGCTTCTCACAATGATGCTGAGTTGTCTACCTATGTCAATGTCAATCTTGAGCCTACCGATCATAACCAGAACACAAAATATGATGCAATAAGTCAAAAACACCCAACAAAACAACCAAAAGTCCATCCCTGCCAAACTGAGGGTTGGGTGGGTGGGAAAGTAAATCCCCTGCAGGTTAGCATGGGTAGGAGGCAGCTGTGGGTCATATAAGACAAAGAGGTCAAGGGAGATTTAGCCCGCAAACTTAAATCGCGGTGCCTGCTCACAGCCAGATTTCAGGTAACAAAAATGACAAGATAACTCTGGTGATTAATTTTCCTGCTGGAGAGAGATGAGTTTTGTCTAATTTCAGTTTTGACTCATCATAAAGTAGCACAGATGGCGAATATACCTGCTGCAAAGAACGTATACCATGCAAATCACAGAACTGTATTTTATGTGGATAGCTCAGAGGGTTACTTCTTTTGTCACAGAGGTCCTTTTGCAATCCTAATATAGCACAGTGACCTATGAACTGTCATCAAAGAGCTGCATGCAAACTGCATGGTATAGATTAGAACGTTATGTTTTTCCCCCAGTGTTTCATTAGCCTAATGTTGCTAAAAAGTGTTCATTTGGGTAGAAATTCATTATTATTAGTAAAGCAACCCCCAACCACTGTGGTAAGTTTTTTAAAGTTTTAAATACTGAGTTTGTACTTCTCCAGACCAATCACTCTTAAAATATACTGCCAGTCAGTATGGATGACGTGATTCCTACACCTTGTAATTCTCATTGTCTTATGTAACATTTCCTGTAGACTGATTTACACACGTATGATTCATTGTCTCTGTATAATGTGTGTGTGATGTAAAGTGCTCTGACACCTTGCACTTGTATGAGTAGCGCTATAAAACAAATAAATGCATGTGAGAGAGGCTATGGAGAGATGATGGCCACTGTTGGAGGGTGATAGTGAGGGAATCCGTGGAGAAAAAGGTCATGGGGGAGTCAAAAAAGCTTGTCGCACTGGGTAACACCAGCGCTGAAGCTGGCCCTGGGAGCACCCCTAAGATGGGGTGCTCTTTCCACCTCCCCCTTTTCTCTGCCTTTCTCTCTGACCATCCTTCAGGTGTGGCAGGAGCAGTATTTTCCCATTGTTCACTTGCCTTTAAGGCGTTCTGTGCTTACACCTGGTCCTTCCATGGGGAAACACCCTTTACCAGGCAAGTCGTTGTAATGACTTCCGTGCTAAAGGAACGCTTGGTAACGACGCAGTCGTGGTAGTGACTGCCCTGCTAAGTGTGGTTTAGGCGTGCGTGGTTCCGTCATACAACCTCTTCCTTGACCCCGGTTCACCTTCTCTTGAGATGAGAGAAGACAAAGTCGCCCATGGGCTGCATGGGGTCGGTAAAAGGCAAGAGCAGACTCCTATCGCCCCACAGTCCCACTGACACTGGTGCAGAATCTGCATAACACTCTTGGAGTCCCTCACTCGGTCACATATTCAACCCACACAATCCTACAGCCACGTCACTATCCTGTGCACCGTAAAACACCACTCATGTGATAAATCACCTTCTCTTAACCACCCACCCTGCTGCAGGTGTCTATTCAGCAGACTTTGCACACACCCTCGCTAAACACAAGCAGAACAACACTATTTTAATCACAGAGACTTGACTGCCTTCCACCCCAGCTCCGATCCTCTCCATATGACACCTCAACGGCACTCACAAACAAGCATTGGCAAATGCAATTGGTTTGGCTTTTGTATAGTACATGCACACATAGCCACACAACATATAGGGACGCAGCAACACCTACAGGCACTCAGAGCAACATAACTACACGCTTTCATGCACCCACAAACCAACGCATACAGGAACCCATAAATGCAGGCACCACATTTGTGCATCTGTGCACAAAAACAACTCATGTATAGACACAACTCACATACATGCACTCAGCTATAGCTGCTAAGTGGCCCCAAGCCCTCTGTGACACCTTCAACAATTTCTGGGCTTTTGGCCAACAGGATTTTGACATTATGTGATTTTTAAGCCCCTAAGTAGAAAGATTTAAAAAACTAGAAGTCCAAGAATGTAAAGCTCTGTTAGCTACAATGCTAGAACTTGCAGAAGGTGTCACACGACATGGCCACTTGGTAGATATGTGCATGCACACATGGATGGAAAATAAAAATTGTAAATCTGTTTTTGTGCTGTTGATTATTTGACTTGTTTTTGTAATGTTTTTTCAAGGTATTTAATATTTAATAGGTGTCATTTCTTGTTATTTTGCTTCAGTTCAGCACAGAGAGTGCCCTGCATTTTCAGTAAGGCATTCTGAAAAAAGAAAACACTTTTAGTCTTCCAGTGAAAATTTCTACTCTTGAAAGCATGATGTAAAGAATCGTAATGTGATACTGTACAGGTGTCATCCATTGTAAAATGAATAAATATGCGAAACATACATGCCTTTATGGAGAAACATTCCATTCACTTTAGAAAAAGAAAGCAACACAGAAGCACAGACTCTCACGCACATGCATACACACACACAACCATACTTGCTTGCACCCTGCAATCATATTCCGCTCGTAAAGATTACTGCCTGGCTAAAAGGAAGGTGCAGCCTGCTTCTCCATCTTCTCCACCTGGTGTTATGGGTCCCTGCTTGCCAGGTTTTGGGGGATGTTGACCTTGGTCAACCAGGACAGTGATAGAGATTGTTTATCCATTGTGCTCTCTGGCGTGTGCATGGGTAGAGATCTGTCGGATTCAAAATGGCCACCACCTTTCTAGGACATCTGCTTACTTAATGGCTGATTTTCCAATCCAAGATGACCATCATTGACCTCTGGGTTGATGATCTCTCACTTCTGGGTTACAATGGGTTCTGCAGTATATAAGCGGCAACTGCCCTTTAGTTTATGCCTGGCGGCATCCGTAGTGGGTAGTTTGCCTGCTACTGGCAAGTCGCTTACCCGAGCACTCTTCCTTTATGTGCTCTGGATCTTTTGCGTTTAGAGCATGCGTTTGCTCTTTCCTTTGTTTCCCCAACTTCTCCTATCCTGTATATCTCCTCCCACCGCCCCTTCCAATGCATAGCTCTCTTTTTGTTCTCCCCCGTTTCTCTTTGCCCTCCTCCCTTCCTGCTACCCCCAGCTCAAAGAAGACCTTGAGCCCCTGGTGGGTCTCCCCACACATGAAGCTGAAGATGAGCTTGACTCCTTTGCGGTGTGCCAGGCAGTGGGTGATGGGCTTGGTGACACCTTAGATGTTCCTATCACTTTTCAGTGCTTCTTGACTAAAATGTGCTGGATTGGCAAAGTCCATAGCGCCGACCAGCCAACATGATAGTCTATTTCTTGAACTTTCAAGATATTTGCCACATTGCATGGTCCATTATGACACGGTAGAACGCGGCAGGCATCTTGAAACTAAGACAACATTATTTTCTATACTTTCAAGATGGCTCCCACGTTGCATCACATTGCATCATAAAACACACCAACCATTTTGAAAAAGTGAAAACAGTATTTTCTATGCTTTCAAGATAGCTGCTGAGTTGCATTACGTTGCATTATACAACGAAGCAACGATCTTGAAAGTCTGAAAGCATTATTTTCTATACTTTCAAGGTGGCTGTCATGTTGCGTCACACCACAATGCATCAAACAATATGTTGGCCATCTTAGAATGGACAATAGACTTTCCAGATTTCCAGTTTTCCTCACTAGCTTTGGAAATGCTCGCAACTTTTAAAAGCATCCGACATTGGCAGCGGCCACATAGCACTGACTAAGGGAGTCTGATTGGCTTTGCCAATGCTTGTTCTTAATCTAAGCACTGTGAACAACAGGTATTACTATTACTTTCTGCTGAAAACAGAGAACAAAATAGGAAGCATCATCCTGCTGTGAGAGGGCATGCTCTTAAAATAGAAACAACAGGTTAAGCTTACATATTGGTATAAGATTCCATTACAGCTCTATTATGTAATGCGGACATTATTTGTAAGTTTGCCCGATAGCCTTGCAGCCATCCATGTAATCAGGGCCACTGAAATTATGCAACTCTGCGGCTGCAGCTTTTTCTGCATAATTATGGATTTCCATGTCTGCCACATGATCCATCGCCTGCTGCATAATCTGCAGATTTTAACAAAAAACATTTTGTTTCTAGCACAGTCGGATCAAAAGTTACTAAAAACGTGCCAAAATGTGTTGGTGCGCAGTGGAAAGCTTTTTACAAAGGTTAACTGTCATCCTTTTTTTCCCTTATTTATGTATATGATTGTTAAACTGGTACTAATGAGGTGAAATCTTTGCCCAAACAGTATTACCATGTGTAAACATTACAAAACAGTGAAGTAATACTTTTAAAAAAATGTGCTGCATTATGCCGCATAATATGCTTTTTCTTGCTGCATAATTTAGTCAACCCTATCACATGATTTGGTGCTCCGCTGCCGCATAATTCCAGTGGCCTAATTTATAATTGCCATTTTACCTTGCACAGGAACAAGGGCAAAAGCTGCTGTACACTGCGTTGCCAGTAGATGGCATGCTACTTTAATATTATTAAGACGGGTGACCGAGGAAAGACAGTATATTTGCAACAGAAACCTGCGGGTAGTCCTCTGAGGCAATCGAAAGTAGAAGTTCTGTTAGGAGTGCAGGGCACTTCTTAGGTTCTGTACCAACGAAAAATAGAAATGAAAACATGCATGATCCCACACCTCCACTGCACACGTGGGTGGCATTTTTCACCCACCTAGCTGATACAGGAGTTCTTGTACGGCTGCCTCTGTCCAGAGAGTGTATGCAAACGCTGCGTGTTCATTTACTGATCCATAATGTATGTCAAAAGAAGATCTGCTGATGGGGGCAGCTGGCTGGAGTTTACATTGCTTTATAGGGATTACTCTTTTTTTGTTTTATATAGCGCCAACTTGGCCGAAGAGCATTAGAGCGCCAGATAGCATTACACAAGGTCAAATGCATTATTAGCCACGGGAAAATGAATTGTCCAGAATCACAGAGTGTTGAACCGACGACGGATTTAAATGTGCTTCGCTGGGTCCAAAATCGACATCTCTGGCCATTAGGCTCCATTGAAAGTGCTGGTTTTGTCAATAATAATGATGTAGCGCTTGGTGTTTGGAATGTATTCCTGCTGTGTTTTTATGTCCAGTTCAGAGGCGCATGAGTGGTCCCCGGAGGTGGTCTGCCAGCTCGCATGGACTGGTGACAAGGAGCGTGTTAGGTCATAAAATGCACTCTTTGTTATTGTTCTGAACGTTTTACCACCACAGATGGCAGGGCGTGCAGTAGCCCACTACCCCCAGTTCCAGGTCCAGCGGTAGCCCCCTTTCCCTTGCTTCAGTCCTGCGGCGGTCATTCTGCTCCTAGTGTCGGAGGGGTCACCTGCAGGGCCCTACTTCTGACTCAGGTGCAAACTCTCGCGCTGGGCGGGATTTCCCCGCAGGCTACTTGCGTGTGCACTCTTTGCCACGTGCTACCCCGCAGTATTCGCCCACACACATTTTTGGCAATAAAATCGGTGAGAAACTTGTTGACAATAGTTTGAAATTACAGCTTGCTAAAAATGCGCGCAGGAAGGCCACGGCGCAAACTGGATCACCCGTGCGAGTCCAGCCTGCGCCAAGCGCTATCTGCCAGCACGACTGATTAATACTGAGGACCAGGAGTGCCAGACTGACACTCAGGCGGGGGATTGATACTAACGCCCAGGCTAGGAGTACCAGACTGACACTCAGGCAGGGGATTGATACTAAGGACCAGGAGTACCAGACTGAGACTCAGGCGGGGGATTGATACTAACGCCCAGGCTAGGAGTACCAGACTGAGACTCAGGCGGGGGATTGATACTAAGGACCAGGAGTACCAGACTGAGACTCAGGCGGGGGATTGATACTAACGCCCAGGCTAGGAGTACCAGACTGAGACTCAGGCGGGGGATTGATTCTAAGGGCCAGGCTATACTGAGACTCAGGCGGGGGATTGATACTAAGGGCCAGGCTAAGAGTACCAGACTGAGACTCAGGCGGGGGATTGATACTAACGCGCAGGCTACGAATACCAGACTGAGACTCAGGCGGGGGATTGATACTAACGCCCAGGCTAGGAGTACCAGACTGAGACTCAGGCGGGGGATTGATTCTAAGGGCCAGGCTATACTGAGACTCAGGCGGTGGAGTGATACTAAGGACCAGGAGTACCAGACTGAGACTCAGGCAGTGGATTGATACTAACGCCCAGGTGGATTTATACTAACGCCCAGGCTAGGAGTACCAGACTGAGACTCAGGCAGGGGATTGATACTAAGGACCAGGAGTACCAGCCTGAGACTCAGGTGGGGGATTGATACTAACGCCCAGGCTAGGAGTATCAGACTGAAACTCAGGCGTGGGATTGATACTAAGGACCAGGAGTACCAGACTGAGACTCAGGCGGGGATTGATACTAACGCCCAGGCTAGGAGTACCAGACTGAGACTCAGGCGGGTGATTGATACTAAGGACCAGGAGTACCAGACTGAGACTCAGGCGGTGGATTGATACCAAGAACTAGGCAAGGAGTACCAGACTGAGACTCAGGCGGGGGATTGATACTAAGGACCAGGAGTACCAGACTGATTCTTAGGCAGGGGATTGATACTAAGGACCAGACTGAGACTCAGGTGGGGGATTGATACTAAGGACCAGGAGTACCAGACTGAGACTCAGGTTGTGGATTGATACTAAGGACCAGGCTAGGAGTACCAGACTGACACTCAGGCAGGGGATTGATACTAAGGACCAGGAGTACCAGACTGAGACTCAGGCGGGGGATTGATACTAACGCCCAGGCTAGGAGTACCAGACTGAGACTCAGGCGGGGGATTGATACTAAGGACCAGGAGTACCAGACTGAGACTCAGGCGGGGGATTGATACTAACGCCCAGGCTAGGAGTACCAGACTGAGACTCAGGCGGGGGATTGATTCTAAGGGCCAGGCTATACTGAGACTCAGGCGGGGGATTGATACTAAGGGCCAGGCTAAGAGTACCAGACTGAGACTCAGGCGGGGGATTGATACTAACGCGCAGGCTACGAATACCAGACTGAGACTCAGGCGGGGGATTGATACTAACGCCCAGGCTAGGAGTACCAGACTGAGACTCAGGCGGGGGATTGATTCTAAGGGCCAGGCTATACTGAGACTCAGGCGGTGGAGTGATACTAAGGACCAGGAGTACCAGACTGAGACTCAGGCAGTGGATTGATACTAACGCCCAGGTGGATTTATACTAACGCCCAGGCTAGGAGTACCAGACTGAGACTCAGGCAGGGGATTGATACTAAGGACCAGGAGTACCAGCCTGAGACTCAGGTGGGGGATTGATACTAACGCCCAGGCTAGGAGTATCAGACTGAAACTCAGGCGTGGGATTGATACTAAGGACCAGGAGTACCAGACTGAGACTCAGGCGGGGATTGATACTAACGCCCAGGCTAGGAGTACCAGACTGAGACTCAGGCGGGTGATTGATACTAAGGACCAGGAGTACCAGACTGAGACTCAGGCGGTGGATTGATACCAAGAACTAGGCAAGGAGTACCATGACTGAGACTCAGGCGGGGGATTGATACTAAGGACCAGGAGTACCAGACTGATTCTTAGGCAGGGGATTGATACTAAGGACCAGACTGAGACTCAGGTGGGGGATTGATACTAAGGACCAGGAGTACCAGACTGAGACTCAGGTTGTGGATTGATACTAAGGACCAGGCTAGGAGTACCAGACTGAGACTCAGGCGGGGAATTGATACTAAGGACCAGACTGAGACTCAGGCAGGGGATTGATACTAAGGACCAGACTGAGACTCAGACGTGGATTCATACTAAGGACCAGGAGTACCAGACTGAGACTCAGGCGGGGGATTCATACTAAGGACCAGGAGTACCAGACTGAGACTCAGGTGGGGGATTGATAATAAGGACCAGGAGTACCAGACTGAGACTCAGGCGGGGGATTGATACTAAGGACCAGGAGTACCAGACTGAGACTCAGGCGGTGGATTGATACTAAGGACCAGGCCAGGAGTACCAGACTGAGACTCAGGCGGGGGATTGATACTAAGGACCAGGAGTACCAGACTGAGACTCAGGCGGTGGATTGATACTAAGGACCAGGCCAGGAGTACCAGACTGAGACTCAGGCGGTGGATTGATACTAAGGGCCAGGTCAAAAGTACCAGACTGAGACTCAGGCTGGGGATTGATACTAAGGGCCAGAACAAGAGTACCAGACGTACCAGACTGAGACTCAGGTGGTGGATTGATACTAAGGACCAGGCCAGAAGTACCAGACTGAGACTCAGGCGGTGGATTGATACTAAGGACCAGGCTAGGAGTACCAGACTGAGACTCAGGCGGTGGATTGATACTAAGGGCCAGATGAAGAGTACCAGACTGAGATTCAGGCGGTGGATTGATACTAAGGACCAGGCCAGGAGTACCAGACTGAGACTCAGGCGGTAGATTGATACTAAGGACCAGGCCAGGAGTGCCAGACTGAGACTCAGGTGGTGGATTGATAGTAAGGACCAGGCTAGGAGTACCAGACTGAGACTCAGGTGGTGGATTGATACTAAGGACCAGGCTAGGAGTACCAAACTGAGACTCAGGCGTTGGATTTAGACTAAGGACCAGGCCAAGAGTACCAGACTGAGACTCAGGCTGGGGATTGATACTAAGTACCAGGCCAGGAGTACCAGACTGAGACTCAGGTGGTGGATTGATACTAAGGGCCAGATGAAGAGTACCAGACTGAGACTCAGGCGGTGGATTGATACCAAGGCCCAGATGAAGAGTACCAGACTGAGACTCAGTCTGGGGATTGATACTGAGGGTCAGGCCAGGAGTACCAGATTTTGAACAAGGCCAGGAGTAGAGGAGTGAGGTCCCTGAAGCAGGTGCCGTGCTCAGCATTCAAGTTTAGAAGCAGCCGCCATTGTCCCCATTATTAACAAAATAGTGCTCACTGACTTATAACGCAGGCCGTGTAACTAGACAAGTAAAAGGTCCAGTCGTTATGGGAGGTAACAAATGCAGACAAGGCGGTACCAAGGAGGGACTAAAAAGCCTCATAACGAATTGGAAACCAGTGTTTACGAAGGACAATGACACAAGCCAATCAAAAATATAGGCGGAGAGTGGGCAGAGCTTCAAGTCCATACTCCCAATACTGCATGCCTCGCAGCAGCACATACGCTGCCCAGGCTCGACCTAAAAAAGACAAAGCTATTCACTGTACTTTTAGGAATTACCATGATCACAATTCCAATTACACAGGTGCATTATGGGCTCCCTGTATATACCGGTCTGATTTAGCAGGCATATAAGCAGGGCCACTGGAATTATGTGGCAGAGGAGGATCAAATTATATGGCAGGGTTGACTAAATTATGTGCCAAGAAAAGGCAAATTATGTGGCATAATTTGTCACTTTTTGTCTTAGTTTTACTTTATTATGTTGTCATTTTTACACATTCTAACACTTGTGCGCAAAGATTCCATCTCGTTAGTACCAGTTAAACACCCAAATACACAACTAAACAGAAATGTGACCAGTAAGCCTTTGTGAAATGTTGTCCACCTCAGTGCAACAAGTGTAACTGTGTTTTTAGAACTTGTGATCCATTTAAGCTAGAACATTTTTTTAATTTAAAATCTGCAGATTATGCAGCAGATGATGGATCATGTAGCAAATGTGGCAAATCCAGAATTATGCAGAAAACTGTGCGTTGCAAATTGGCATAACTCCAGCGACCCTGTGTATAAGGTGCATAGAATTGTAACATGGAGCGGTGGCTCAATGGAGATGGATGGCTGTGGTGAAATCTGGAGAAGAGTATCTCGAAGCCTACCCTGATAAGGTTTCCGATTGGTGGTGCCCAGTCGACCTGTGTGACCTGGCAGCTCATAAAGCCCATTCACAAATAAACCTTGCCACAGGTGATAGGAACCCTCCACTGCTGTGTTTGTCCTCTCCGTTGGGTCTTTTGTCATGCATAGGTGGACAGTCGGCTGTGGCAACATGTACCACTGAGTTCTTTGTGGCAGTCAGTGCATACGGGCTGGCAGATTAATAATTCATGAATTGATGGGTGATCAACGAGATGTGGTGTAAGCAAGCTGGGGGGATAGTCTTTCACCTGGTCCCATCTGCCACCTGGGTTGTCCCTGGAAAATTGTTGGTTGGACAAATATGCTCAGTGCTCGCACACGTCTCAGGGCCAGTGATTCCGGTTCTCCATCTGGAGGCTACCTGCAGCCCCTAACATAACATAACATGTGTATTTGTAAAGCACACGTTCACCCAAGGGTATCTTGGCGCTGAATAACAGATGTTTATTGTTATTCAACTCAACGGTACTCATTTTATCGACCTCAGAAGGATGAAAGGCTGAGTGGACCTGCTGGGATTTGTGCGTGTGACCATGAGGTCGAACACAGGCCCTTACAGTGGACGCATTAGTCCACTAAGCCACCAGACCCAGCGACTGACCATACTGATGACTGCAATGAGACCACATTGTGACCTCACAGGTGATTGCCACATTTGTGACTGATCCGATGCCCACACTTTTGAAAGCACTGGCGACCTTGTCAGTAACCATATTGGTGACTGTGTTGGTTACCACACTGGTGATTGTGCTGGAGACCATGCTGGTGACCAAGCTGGCGCCCAGGCTCTGACCCAGCTGGTGACATAGGTGACTGTACTGCGCTGACCACCATATTGATGTGGAAGGTGTCTGCGCTGGTGACCATGCTGGTGACTGTGATAGTGACTGTATTGCATTGCTGGGGACCAAGTTGGCGACCACGTTGGTGTCTGTACTGGTACTGCGCTGGTGACCGTGCCGGTGCCGCTCTGGTGACCATGCTGGTGACTGCACTAGTGACTGCAATGGTGCCCCTTTTGGTGACCACATTGTGGCTGTGCTGATGACCGTGTTGGTGACTAAACTGCTTACTGGGTTGACAGATGCACCGTGGACCTTCCTCATGACTACGCTGGTGACCACACTGGTTATTGCACTAGTGAATGCACTGTTGGTCACACCAATGAGTGTTGTGCTGGCCTTGCTTGTGATCCCTCGAAGCTCCCTACTGACCTATGGCCAGGGTACTGAAGCGGCCATGTTTATTTGTGTCATCACCATATCCTGGACTACTGAATCTAGCAGTGGATATTATTGTCATAGTTATGTAGCACTTGTAAAGCGCACCCCCGAATTCTGGACTTCACTCAGAGATGGACTCCAGGGAGTCTAGTTAGGTGGATTTTTTTATAACGCTACAAAACATTGCTGGTAGCAACTGCGCTATAAATGGGTCAATGATTACATTACACACCGATCTGGAAATCTTACTGCATCTGCCCCATATCAGGAATCCCCTGCGGCACCGTCCTTAGCTGCCATCTTGCTTTCTCTTGGAACAGATCTGCACTAGGTTTACGACCCCTTCAGCGTATCGCCCAACAGTATAGCCTAAGGGGCAATACCCTGAACGGATATAGTCACGGAATTGCCCAACAAAATAGTCAATTTGTGGCTGTGTCTGGTTTCAACGAGAGACCTTGTAACACTGGGTGCCCCATGCACCCTCTTCTGCTGGGACGGCACCCATCTGTGGTTGTTGACTTCCACGCCTGAACAGGTGCCAGAAGTTTGGGCAAAGACATTGCTTTTAAGTTTAAATTATGGAAGCCCAGCTCTAGTTCTGATGACCTGTTGTTTCACCATCACTGAGCCCCTCTCCGTCCTGCCATAAAAGCCAGCCATGTTATGGTTCCAAGCCCCGTTTACAAGCCAACACACTTGCAGAGACAGCCATCTGGGCTGGCCACGCTTGCCACCAGGCAGGCGGCAGCCTTATCGTTGTCATTAAATACGAGGCAGGGTGTGACACGCCACAGGCAGGGTGTGACACGCCACACACTCCAGGCATGGCGAGGGGAGCTGGCTGTGTTTACACGCTGGGCTGGAGTGAGTTCAGGGAGGCTGGCAGCAAGGGGTGTTGTGCTGGAACAGTACCAGTGCCCGTGCCAAGTAGCATGGTGCAGTGCCCCTGTGCGGTGTGCCCAGCGCGTGCCATGATGCTATGCCGGGTATTCGGTGACTGTGTAGCGTCAATGGAATCGCAGCGCGCCACGTGCTGACAGGGCCTCCTCGCCGGGGAAGGATTCCCGCGCTACGGGGTCTCCCAGTCCTTGCGATCTCAGGCTCCAGGAAGACCGTCCATGGGAACAAGACTTTCAGCAGTCGCTGTCCCTGATGTTGAAATGCGTCCATCTCGCGTCCCTGGAGCGCGCAGCGGCTGTGAGCTCGAGGGACGATGAAAATGGGGGCATTGGGGTGCGGAAGAGGGGGCTGCTTCCGCACCCAATACCCCCATTTTCATCCCTGTTCCAAACCACCTCTTTCACTTCGGCGCCAGTTTCCACAGGTCAGAGGTTACCAGATGACTCCGTGTACCAATGCGGAGCGTTCCATTACCTCCCTGAGGCATTCTGGGAATTGTAGTCTTGCTCCATTTCAACTGAGCAAATAGGTTTGACAGAGCGTTAAACAATGACAAGTAAAAGGAAAGCCCAGTCCTGGAACATGGACTCCCTGTAGGCAAAGTCTTCAGGGATCCTCGCGGAGGACTCAGTTGTTTCTTTGTTTATCAGTAACAGGCAGCAAAATGAGACAACACGTAGGGTGATTTCGCAAAAACCAGCACATCAAAGGCTTTGGCAAAAAGCAAATAGAGAGAGGGCGGCGCCCACCACGAAGCAGACATGCTTGAAGGCATTATGCTGCGAAAATTACCTGCTCGCTGACTGGCAGTGCCAGACTCCCCTGAAGAGTTCAAATTAGAGCAAAATAAGTATCAGGGCTTACATTATAGCAAAACTTGAGGACATGTTACTACATGAATAGTCACAATGACAATAAGTGCTTGCATTAAAAAAATGTGAGAATGTTTAGCACTTGAACAACTACACTGAACACAATGTATAGGGAATTGAGTATATTAGATATTAAGGACTGGATAAAAATGTGATATAGTATTTAAACTTCAAACGTACATAACAACAAGGTCTTCAATGCAATGGGAGAGGAGAAAGAGAGGTAGGACTATAAAACTCAAAAGGCGCACCTGAAAGCTATTAAGGTTGGTTTGATCGAACATGCGTACTTGGAAGAGACTTGGTTATCTTTTGGTGACCAAGAGAGGACCTTCCAAGTCAGGGTGACGTGCCCCTGCCTCCTGATAACAGTGGCCACATGGGCGTTTTCGTTGTGAGTTGATGTATGTTGTGCAAAGACTATAGTGTATTTGACCACATACAATGTCCGTGCGTGTGACAACTAATTACCATACAAAGATGGCTCCTTCTCCACACCTGCATCATCTCCAAGACCTGTTGCCTTTACGGTGCTTCTCTCTGTCTGTCCAAAACACTATGATATAGAGGTAAAAAAAAAACACTAGTTTTTAATACAGCCCTCACCCACAGAAATCTGTGGCATGCTTCATCATAGGGCTGCTAACACACCTCCGCGCAAGCCAACGCTGGAGGTGGAGCAATAGGGAGGGGAAGACATAACAACAAATAAAGAAACAGTGCGGGATCAAGTGAAAAGTGGGGAGAAGTAATTAAAACTGACCCAGGGATCTCCAAACGAACCCTTTAATGATGGACTCCCTGGTCAGAATAAAAGGTCATTTAAGGACCAGTGGATGGTGGTATGGTGGGCTTTAATGAACCACCTACCCCTCCAATCTGCAAACTGTCGACATGTTTCAGCCGGCTTATACAATATCCCCGGCTTTCATCAGGACTAAGAAAGATAGATCCCTAAGACACTATCCCTACTTCCTTACTTGTGGAGTAGAGCGTAGACACAAATCTGAGTTTGACAGTTCCCTGGGTCAGTTTTAATTACTTCTCTGCACTTTTCACTTAATCCCGCACTGTTTCTTTATTTGTTGTTATGTCTTCCCCTCCCTATTGCTCCACTTCCAGCGTTGGCTTGCGCTCAGGTGTGTTAGCAGCCCTATGATGAAGCATGCCACAGATTTCTGTGGGTGAGGGCAGTTTTAAAAACTAGTGTGTTTTTTTTCACCTCTATATCACAGCGACATAACTTGCGTAGCCCCACTTCTATGTGTGTGTGTAGGTATCTCTAGGAGGTCGGAGTGGGGCGTTTTCCTCCTACCCCTTAACTACTGTGTGTGTTAAATGTCCAAAACACTAGCTATCTCACAAATGCAATAGTCACATTGCTATGCGTTTTGAGACTCGTAGCCCCAGGTTTACTGTCCTTAATGTAACAGAGCACTGTGTGAAAAATTGTAGCGCTGAAAATAGCACCAGATTTACCAAGAGTTGCCCTACAATTATGTCATTCGCAGTGCGTGTGCTACAGCTGGCTGTTGTGTAGTTCTTTGCACCGAAAGTTAAAATGAGTGCAGCACCAAATACTGCGTGATGTTGTATAAGTGATAATTTATACAAAAGGAGAGCAACCGAGTGGGAATAGCACAAACACCCCTATATGGCCAGGTACTGCTGAGTCCCCCTCCCTTAGTCAAACAAGCCACTCTTTTACTTCAAAACTCTTGGGGCCCCCGATAGGGCAGTCAGATCCACCGCCCTCTTACCCCAAGGCAACAAGGTAGACAAACACACCAGCTGGATTAAGGGTCGTAAACCACGGCCATATTTTATTTCACAACAATAAACAAATCATTGATCTCAATATTTACACCATTTATACAATACGCAGAAAGTCTGGTCCATTACATTCAATCAGGAGTTTCAATCAGGAGTTTGTTAAAGCGCGACTACTCACCCGTAAGGGTCTCAAGGCGGTGGGGGGGGGGGGTGCAGGTTCCATTGCATCAAGGAGGGGGTCTGTCGAAGAGCCAGGTTTTGAGGTTTCTTGCGAAGATGGGGAGCGATGTTGTCTGTCTGAGGTGGAGCGGAAGGGCGTTCCATGCTTTGGCCGCGAGGAAGGAGAAGGAGCGGCCTCCCGATCTGGTCTTTCTGGTGCGGGGACCACGGCGTAGGAGAGCTGGGCTGATCGTAGGGTCCTTTGGGGTACGTGGAATTTGAGTCGGCTGTTCAGGTATGCTGGTCCGGTGCCGTGGAGGGCCTTTGTGCGTGGGTGAGCATCTTAAAGGTGATTCTCGCCTCAACGGGGAGCCAGTGGAGTGTGCGCAGGTGCTGGGAGATGTGGCAGTGTTTTGGCAGGTTGAGGACCAGACTTGCGGCGGCGTTCTGGATGTTCTGTAGCTTGCGGATGAGGTTTTTGTTTATTCCGGCGTAGAGTGCGTTGCCGTAGTCGAGTCTGCTGGTGATCAGGGCGTGAGTGACTGTCTTTCGGTGTTCGAGGGGGATCCATTTGAAGGTCTTACGAAGGAGGCGGAGGGTGTGGAAGCAGGAAGACGAGACAGAGTTGATCTGGCGGTCCATTTTGAGCTCGGAGTCCAGGATGATTCCCAGGTTGCGTGCGTGGTCTGTGGGGGTTGGCGGGTTTCCGAGGGTTGGTCTGTACAGTGGGTCATTTGGCTATCCTTAACATGTTTCTAATACATAGCCACTCTTATCGTAAGCTAAGTGATCAGCAACATTCTTTCTGCGTATCCCTGTTTGAGCCTAAGGCAAGGTCAATGACTGGTCCAAGATCAAGCTAGGTCCCACCCTCCTACCGGAGTGCCCTTGCGCAGGAGGCCCAGTTCGCCAGAAAGTTATCTCACCCCGGGCACCCCCTTTGCCCTCATTATCTCCATAAGGGGCTGTGCAGTTATGCCCAGCTTACTTGCGCCCTTGCACGTGTGCGGGGGTTGGCCAAAAGCCTACCGGAAGCGGAACTTCCCCTCCCCCGCACCCTTCCAGCCTACCGGCTGTAACTGCCCCTGGAGTTCCATGAGAGACCATCTGTCCTCCCCTCAGGCGTCCCCATTTGACAATGGTGATGCCTGCTAAGGACCGTAAGCTATGCCCACCAACCATGACCTTACCGCCGACCAAGGAATACTACTTACCTCTACCTAAAATATGACAAGATGCTGCCCTAAAAAGGAAAATTCGGTTAACACAATAAACGATTGCTTCATACATTATCTACTAGAAAAACAAGAGAAGTGAAACTACATATTCACAACAACTTCTGCCTCAGGGGATGGTGGGTGGGGAAAAGATTCTTTTAAAGGGGGCCTCGGTCCTGAGGCCCTCGCGATCCTATCCGGCTGTGGAGCGGCGAAGAAAGAGACCGATCCGCCGCTCCACAGCCTTTTTATTCAGACTTTGGCCGGGGAGCCGGTTGGAACCAGCTTCCCGGCCGTAATCACTGCGTGTGACCCGGAAGCGCTTCATGCGCTTCCGGGTCAAACTCTCACTACCCAATCAGGTGCGGGTGTGCGGGCGGGGCCGCCCGCGTCACTTCTGTGCGCGGGGACCCCACCCTGCCTCCGGGGGACCGGCACGACCGCCATACTCGGCGGCGTGCCCGATTCCTGGTCCCGCCTGTGGATATGGCCAGGTACTGCTGAGTCCCCCTCCCTTAGTCAAACAAGCCACTCTTTTACTTCAAAACCCTTGGGGCCCCGATAGGGCAGTCAGATCCACCGCCCTCTTACCCCAAGGCAACAAGGTGGACAAACACACCAGCTTGGATTAAGGGTCATAAACCCCGGCCGCGGTTTTATTTCACAACAATAAACAAAAAATTGATCTCAATATTTACACCATTTATACAATACACAGAAAGTCCGGTCCATTACATTGGTATGTACAGTGGGTCATTTGGCTATCCTTAAAATGTTTCTAATACATAGCCATTCCTATCGTAAGCTAAGTGATCAGCAACGTTCTTTCTGCGTATCCCTGTTTGAGCCTACGGCAAGGTCAATGACTGGTCCAAGATCAAGATCAAGCTAGGTCCCACCCTCCTACCGGAGTGCCCTTGCATAGGAGGCCCAGTTCGCCAGAAGGTTATCTCACCCCGGGCACCCCCTACGCCCTCAACATTATCTCCATAAGGGGCTGTGCAGCTATGCCCAGCTTGCTTGCGCCCTTGCGCGTGTGCGGGGGTTGGCCAAAAGCATACCGGAAGCGGAACTTCCCCTCCCCCCGCACCCTTCCAGCCTACCGGATGTAACTGCCCCTGGAGTTCCATGAGAGACCATCTGTCCCCCCCTCAGTCGCCCCCATTTGACAATGGTGATGCCTGCTAAGGACCGAAAGCTATGCCTATCAATCATGACCTTACCGCCACAGGCCAGCATAGTTGCCCGACTATCTGCCCCCCCCTGCCTCCAGAAGGTCATGCCTTGGTCCGCATCCTTACTAGCCAGGCAAGCAAATTCTCCATGAACAACTCGTTACCCCGCTTAGAGAGGTGCACACCATCCTGTAGGAAAAACAGCTCCCCCCGGATGAACCCATGTGCAATTGACTGAAGTTTCGGGGATCGGAATAGCTTGTCAATACGATTGTTGATCCGTTTCCATGAATGATTCAGGGCCCACACAGACTCCCCCCCTCTCCACTGAAATCTGGGACCCATGTGTGACCAAGTCAGAACTGCTTGCGGGCATCTCTTTGCCAGCCACCCCACCTCTGTAATCAGGGCTTCCACTTCGCCTTTCCTGCCTCATTATCCCCTAAATGCAAGATCACCGCGGCAGGGGGTACCCGTGTCCTGTCTAGCAAGCTTACCAACATTTCCCTGAGCTGGCCAAAGCGTAGCCCTCCCTGTCCGTGAAAAAACACATTGAAGCCGGCCTGACGTGTTCTGTGTGCGTAATTGCCTGAAAAGAAAAATTGTCTCAACCTGCTTACATATGAGTGGCCAATAATCCACACGTCCATTTCCTTGTGCTCCCAGGCGGGTACCTGGGGCGCAACAGGCGCCGATAAACGATGAACTGGTGCAAGCTTCCCCCCTGCGGAACAGGATGTGGTAACTGCAAGTCAAACGAGAAGTAGAAAACAACCGTGAGTGACATGAAACCAACTTTATAGCATATGCAGCCGCACATAGCTCTTGTAACAGTCTGAGGACCACCTACCGATCCTCTGCACATCGGTCCCGGAAAAACTCCTGGCCGCTGCCTTGGTGGCGGCCCCTATTCTGAAGGAGTGGGTCCCAAAACTGACTGGGTCCAAACCGGCCGTCTTGATGGCCACACTCATGACCCTCCTGAATTGAAATGTAGTGAGTGGGGTCCCATCTTCATGCATTAGTAATAGACCCCGCGCCCCATGGCCTGTGTTCAAGGAACGCCTCCAGATTGGCACTGGGGCAGCAAATGCTCCCCTCTGCCCTTTGTAACACCATTCTGTCCCCTCTACCCTCCTGATCGGTCTTAGACTTGGGAATGGATATGAATAGGGATTCCCTTTGCACTTTTACGTGACTGAACTGTAGTCTCCCGTGCCAATCCTTTTTATTCTTTGCCACCAGTTCCCCAACGCTGAAGGCGCCATAGAACGCCAGTGAAAACGCTGCTTTAAAGAGGGGTGCTTCACCCGCTGACTTACAAACTTGATTCAGCGCACTCAGCAATGCCGACAAAATGTTAATACCTATCGGGCGCCTTACATCCGGCTGGGAACCTTGCAGGCGCTGCCATCCTTTCAGCGCCTTTCTTACTATGAATGTGCTGGTGGGGTCGCACTTGCCCTGCATTTTTGCAAAAAAGGAAATTGCCGCTATATGGCGTCGTGCTGACGCCACAGAGCGCCCTCCATCTTTCATTGCTCTCAAGAAGGAAAACACTGCTCCAGTATCCTGCCAGGTCTCCTCCCATCCCTCCTCCAAAAAGTTGCAGTATGCCCCAAACGCCCCTTCATATGCCCGCCTGGTCCTGGGTGCTAGGCTAGCTGCCACGAGGTCCGGTAACTGGGGGCACCAAGATGCCAAAGCTGGTCTGGGAAAGGTGTTGGGTTCTCTGCCGCTTCTGGGTGGTGGGACCTGAACACCTTCATCTTAAAGCGAGAGAGCGCGTCAGCAGCATGATTCAATACACCTGGGACGTGCTTTGCCCTAAACAGAAGATTCAATCTCATGCACAGCAATATTATTTCCTTCAACAATCGCAGGATCATCTTAAACTTTGAAGATTGATGGTTAATGCATTCAACCACAGACATGTTGTCAGACCAAAAGACCACTGATTGGTTCCTCAGCTGTACTGGCCAGATGGACAATGCCACTAAGATGGGAAATAATTCCAAGAAACCAATGTTACCTGTGAGCCCGGATTCCACCCACCATGCTGGCCAGCATTGTGCCACCCATGCTATACCTAAAATGGCGCCAAATCCTTCGCTACCTGCAGCGTCAGTCATCAGACCCATCTCCGGGCTGGGCCACGCTACCTTACCATTGAAATCACGCAGAAATGCCATCCAAATCCGCATGTCCTGCCTGACCTCACTGGACAACCTAGTATGGTGATATTTTTCCTTGAGACCTGACATAGCCTGGGCAATGGTACGTGAGAATGGCCGTGCCATGGTAATGACCTTTAGTGCAAAATGTAACTGTCCCACTGTTTGTTGGAGCTGGTGCAGCGTAACCTTCTCCTTCCTCAGGCATTGCTGCAATGCTGCCCTGAAAGCTGTGATTTTTTCTTTTGGCAGACGTGACACCCCATGCACCGAGTCCAATTCTATGCCTAGGAATTCTGTTTCTGTGGTTGGCCCGACCGTTTTACCTTGTGCCAAAGTCATGCATGAGCACAAAAAACTTCTGCAGTGCCCACCCACACTCTTGAGAGCCTGGTGCTCCTAAGAAAAGGAAATCATCTAGGTAATGTAGGACTGACTGGTGCACCGTCACCTGCCTGAACACCCATTCCAAAAAGGAACTGAACTTCTCAAAGTATGAGCAAGAAACAGAACACCCCATCGGCATGCATTTGTCCATGTAATATTTCCCTTGGAACTGGAAACCCAGCAGGCGAAAATCTAATGGATGTACCGGCAACAGGCGGAAGGCTGATTCAATGTCTGATTTTGTCAAGAGTGCGCCAGGCCCCAGCCCCCTAAGCATTTAAATTGCTTGATCAAACGATGCATATCTGACCGTGCACAGCTCCCCATTTATGGCGTCATTCAGTGATTGGCCCCTGGGGGCCGATAGGTTATGAATCAAGCGGAACTCCCCCTGTTCTTTCTTAGGGACCACTCCCAATGGAGAGCACACAAAGCCCTCCACTGGTATTATGTCAAATGGGCCCGCCACTCTGCTCAACCTCAATTCTTTTTTTATTTTTGCTGCTGCCACCCCATTATTGGACCTCACAGATAGTTGATTCTGACAGTGTGACACCCCCACGTAGCCCGGTGCAGGGATTCTGAAACCGTCCCTGAAACCTTCCAATAAAATTCTAGCAGAGTTAGGGCAACTGTACTTATTGAGCCTTGGGATCAGCGCACTGGTTATGATGGGGGACCGAGCTTTTGTGAGGGATACACCCTCAATCTTGTTTTTTGCCTCCCCTGTCCTTTGATTTTTTGAAACACTTGGACTCAGGGTGTGATGTGTGGCCGCAGAAAGAACATGCATGTTTAAACTTGCATGTGCCCGCCGCCCTGGTGCATGAACGCTTGTTAAAGCCCCAACATGCCCCCTTCTTTCCCCCACCCCCGAGCTAACTGTGGGGCCTGACCGAAAGGACTGTCCCTGCGCGTTGTCTTGTGCCCCATACTTCATGTGACTCAACCATAGAATCATGTCAATTTGGTCCCAATTAAGGGCAGGGTCAGTTGCCTTCGCTCTTCTAAAAGCTTTATCATAATCCTTCCATCCCACACCACCATATTCATTGTGCGCACAAGCAATCCTATTCTGGTAACATGCCATTTGTGCGCCCAAACCCGGGAAACGTTCAGACATAATTGCCATATAGTTAGAGAAACCCTTGAACCAATTGACCAGGGTCTCATCCATCTTCTTCTTTTGTAGCCAACTAGACCACTCCCTTGGGTGTGCCCACTCCTTGTTCTTTTTAGCTTCTTCCTTCTCAGCATTGTCTACCAACAAGGAAAATATATTGACATATTCCCCCTTCCAAATTTTTTCTTTCACTTCCTGTGAAACATGCCTTCCCAACCTGTCCCTGGAAGAGCGCAACTCACCCAAACCTAAAATTGGCAACGTTTGAGGCATACCTGCTGCTGGTGCTTCCGGTGCTTTCGCCTTCCCCGCGTTTAACGGTGTGCTTATTGCGAGAGGGTCCCCTCCGGTCGCCTTAGGTGCCGCTCCGCTAGTCACCGCACTCCCTGCTGGCACCGCCTGCCCCTCTCCTGCATTGGCCTCCTCAAACTGCACCACCATTTTTTAGGTTGAGCCTAGAGTAGCGCGCAAGCGCTGCTTCTGGCGAAGCATTATGTAGGGGGTTTTCAAAGCTGACCAGACGCTCGTGCGTCATGGCCTTTTTCGGGCGGTTACCCGCGCGGCCGACATCTGTTTCCCATTATCGTGCCCAGACGCGGGCGCGATAATTGGAAACACATGCCGGCCGTGCGGGGAAAAGGCCATGACGCATGAGCGTCTGGTCAGCTTTCGAAAGCCCACGCTGCCGTGCTCGCCCCCGCTCCTCTCTTGTTTATCTTGGGGCCGTTATTTGCAGATATTCCAGACTTGTTTCGTGTCCCTCTGGGTCTGGCTTTGGCATCCACTGCTGTCCTTTCGCCTGGTCCAGGCGGTCGCGCTGCTTCCTTTTCCAGGGCCAGGGTTGTAGCAGGGGTGGATACCTGGTCCGTCTGTCTTGGTCGGCTGGCTCCTGCCTCTGTTTTTGGCCTTTTGTCACGTCAGGCGCCTTCCGGTGAGGGAGGTGGGCCGTCAGTGTGGCGGACCGAGCGCCTGTTCTCTTCGCCTCGGTCTTCAGGGCTCTTCCTTGTCGGGTCTCATGCTTGTGTTCGGCCTGCTCTTGCGCTGCCGGGGCTGGCCCCTCACTCACGGTGCCTGTCGTCCGCCTGTTTCTGGGGCGGGCGCCTCTTCTCTGCCCCCCCCCCCTCTCGGTTACCCTGGGTGTTGGGGCGTCCATGAATATTTGGGCCCGGGTGCTTCTTGCTGTCCAACCTGCGATGCTGCGCTCTTTCTCCTAACCCAGGGCCTTCTTCTAAGCGCTCCCTGTGTTGCTTCGGGGGTTCATGCGCTTTGCTGCGGATGGGATGGTGGGCTTCAGGCCACGGTAATTTCTCGGTTACCTAAGGAGTAGAGGAGAAAGGCGTGAGGAGGTAACGCGCTGATTACTTAGCGGTAATCCTCACTACTCCAGTTACCTTTCCTTTCTGACAGCTCACATGGTGCCCCCCCTCCAACCTTCGCTTGACCCTCGACCCCAGTGCTTGTTGATGTCAGGACAGGGTGTGGGCGCGTTGAGAGGGGCCTTGAGGGAGGTCAGAGGGTTGAGGAGCTATTTTAGGTTTGGCTAGGTCACGTGGTGTACGTACCCACCCGAGTGACATTAGTTCTGGGGCGTGGAAATGGCAATGAAGATTATCGTTCAGTAATCGGTGCATTATCCTGCTCAGCTACATGAAATATACGGGTTCCCTTCCTAACCAAGCGGGCCGTGACACTACTGCCTCCTACCGAGAACAAGCAGAGCACAATAACTGTGACATTCACCACGTGACCTGGACGCAGCACCCTCGCCCACTCACTCCCTGCTGCACCACAACACCCTGAAAAGACGAGAGCCGTATCGGCCATGCGAGTAGATATGGGACTTTTATCGACATGGCAAGGATGTAATTGTGAGAATAAGGAACATGCTGTCATCTGAGCGTGCAAACAACTTCACACAGAAGGGGCGAAAGTTATCCTGAAATAAAAGTGCTCTGGGGAAATAAAAGCGCCCTGGGGCAACCTGTTGCAGTGATGTCCTCAGGTTAAGGGGGTGTTTTCTAGTTGCTAAATGTTTGCATTGACAATTTAGAAGATCTGTGCTCTAATCCCAGCTCCACCCTGTTGATAGCAAGCTTTGTGTGATCCTGGGACTCGCCCTTCTCTCGTCTCTCTTGCCAACACAGTGGCCTCTCCCTCTCTCCCCTTCTCCATCTGTTCCTTTACCCCTGAAGAGGTTTGATGCCCATTGGCGGGCAGGGACAGTACTGTAGGCCTCGGTAATTTCGACCCCACACCCTTCACCAGTACCGAATGCCCACCCTCTCCGTGAAGTACACAGTGGGGGGTACCACGGCCCCTCTGTTAAGGAGAGAAGGGCGAGCTCCCTATAACCCCCTGGCACACACCAAAGATCACACATTGAAACGTATCATACATATAGCTTGCTTCGTGCTTAATCTGTGGCAGAGGGTTGGTTTTAAATTCACTTCGTTTAATAGCAGCACGTCTGGAAAACATTTCCGATTGAGGTTTTCCCTAAATGGACACTTACAGCCCTGGTGACACCACGATAATGTTGCTGCTCCTGAGTTTGACATATGCGATTACAATTACCTGTAATCCCGTTTTGGATGTACACAGACATTTGAACCCAAAAGGGATTACAGGCCCTTTCGTGAACTGAGCCTAAATGTTTAATACATGCCCAGGGGCCACTAGACAGTGCCTCGGTGTAGTGCAGACATAGAAAACAAGCATTGGCATAGCCAATAGGTCTCGCTTTGGGACCTTATAAGTATTTAGTTATGCAGCACAATATCCTTGGTGCAACAACATCAAGTGTTGCATGGCTAAACACTTATAAGGTCCCAAAGGCGAGACCTATTGGCTATGCCAATGCTTGTTTAGCTTTCTACAGCGCGCTCTCCCCGCTACGCAATGTCCCTGCGCCTGTTGCTGGGGTCCAGGTACCTGCCTTCTCCAACCATGGTAACACTGCTGCCAAACTGGCTATCAAATCAGGCTGCCCAGGCGCCCCCCCCCCTGATGGGCCCTCTCCCACAGGGATGCTTGGGGCCAGGGGCGGGGGATTGGTACCAGATGTACCTGGTTGACTACCCCCCTCCGTACCCGGCGGAGTCACAGTTGATGGAACAGGCACATTACCAGATGTACCTGGTTGACTACCCCCCTCCATACCCGTTGGAATCACCGTTGCTGGTACAGGCACATTACTTGCTGCCGGCGGCACTGCCACCACCAATGCTGCTGGCGCAGCCCCCTCTGTTCCCCCTACCACCGTAGATGACGGAGCGTGGCTCCTCCTCCCCTGGTTCTAGCTCTTTTGGGCACCAGAGGGAATGCCGCCTTAGGGGCCACCCCCGATCGCCTGGGCCTGTCCTCTGCCCCATCCTGCCCATCCACTCTGCTCCTCAGCTCAGCCAAGGCTTGCCCCATGTCCTCCATTGTTTGCATCATGGATTCCATAAAATTGTCCATGCATGAGCGCTGTTCGCTCCTCTTTGCCTTAGGGACCATTATACAAAAAGAGCCCCCACAGCCCTGCAAACACTAAAACTTTCTATACCCTAGGCTTAAAAACTCCTTAACAATAGGGCACCACAGCACACTGGACAATACTTCCTACCAACAACACAAATTGAAAAAACAGAAGAAGCAAGACTACACCTTTCTAAAAAGCAAAACGAAACACAGCTGCTCACCCTACACCAAGGGCAAAACCACTTTTATGACCACCTAACAATCAACTTCGTTTTGCCAACACAAAAAACCCCCGCCTCTCACACAAGCGTCTGCAGTGCAGCCCAAACACCTACCCTCTCAACAGAAAACCCCCTAACCTGAAAAAATCCTGGGTTTTCCGCAGGGACCAGCTAGCAATCCTCAGTGTGCCATGAGCAAAACTCAGCTGGAGCCACCACCGCAACACCAATCGTGCGGGGCCGGCGAGTATTCACTCAGCCAGCGTGGCTCCCAGCTGTTAAAGTCAAAGGACAAAGGCTCCTGTGGACACTTAATGAAGTAATCTCAATGTATATGAGCACAATGGCAATATATTGGGTTATAGTGATATTGGAGAGAGAAGGAAGCAAATACACCTCTGATTTGTTTTTGAATCAAAAATATTTATATAATCCTTGAAATGAAATACTGTTACAAAATAGTGCATTTGAACATATAGTTCTCAGTGAAAGGTGTCCCAGTGAAAAACGGAACCTAGAACATTCAGGTACTATACAAACGAAACCTTAGTTCCACCACATAATACAAGTTGCTTAAAATGAGCCACATACTGACATTATCCCTCATCTTCTCATAGGTGTCCCTACGATCATAGGTCCTGAAGAGACCCTACACTGCACAAAGGGTCGAAACGCCGTCGACAAGTTGCATAAACGAACCATTGTTCACCAGCACTGATCACTGTATCTAGCGCTGTACACTGTACATATATATGTATATGGTCGTTTATATGAAGCATTGGAAACCTTGTATATATTTCACATATATGTCACTAATGTTCTAGGTTCCGTTTTTCACTGGGACACCTTTCACTCAGAACTATATGTTCAAATGCACTATTTTGTAACAGTATTTCATTTCAAGGATTATATAAATATTTTTGATTCAAAAACAAATCAGAGGTGTATTTGCTTCCTTCTCTCTCCAATATCACTATAACCCAATATATTGCCATTGTGCTCATATACATTGAGATTACTTCATTAAGTGTCCACAGGAGCCTTTGTCCTTTGATAATAAGTTTATTACCCTGGTTCCACGTGAGTAGGGTTCCCTTGTTCCTGTCCTCCCAGCTGTTAAAGTGGCACACTGGTAAAGGGCAGGCTGCAGCTCCCAGACGATGCTCCAAACTTTGAACTCTCCAAAGACCTGCAGGCAAAGACAAATAAGGTGTGGTGAAGAAAAACGAGGAGAAGAAAGCAAGCTGCCAGCCACTCCGTGTGAAAACACCTGCAGGGGAAACAAAGAAAAGATTGTTTTAAAGGGGGCCTCGGTCCCGAGGCCCTCGCGATCCTATCCGGCTGTGGAGCGGCGAGGAAAGAGACTGATCCGCCGCTCCACAGCCTTTTTATTCAGACTTTGGCCAGGGAGCCGGTTGGAACCGGCTTCCCGGCCGTAATCACTGCTTATGACCCGGAAGCGTTTCATGCGCTTCCGGGTCAAACTCTCACCGCCCAATCAGGTGCGGGCGTGATGGCGGGGCCGCCTGCGTCACTTCTGTGCGCGCTGACCTTGCCCGGCTTCCGGGGGACCGGCACGACCGCCATACTCGGCCGCGTGCCCGATTCCTGGTCCCACTTGTGGATAATTCTAGGCACAGCCAGATCACTGACATCAAGCAAATTGATCCTAGCACCAAATGAAAACAGCGACATTACACATATTAACCATTTTGCACTTGTGCGATTGATTGTGCATGGCGAGCACACATTCCACACAACACTCTGCTCACTTGAATCACAGCGCCACGTGAAATCATGTTTAGTGTGAACGTGGCTGGTGACATAATTGTCATGCGATGCATAGTAAATACGATGCTGCTCTACTTTCTGCCCATCACGTGACGCAGCACTACAGATTTCCATTAGAGCTTTGTTCAAATCTTGGCAAACCTTGGCCTTATTTTTGAACGGGCTCCCCAGCACTTATGTTTTTTTATAGTGTTTGACTGCAATAGGCTGTGAGCCTGTCTGCTAAGTGGAGTGGGACAGGTGGTATGTGAAGTGAAGAGAAAGTGGAGTGACTCCAGTCCATACATGTGGCGACCCGGCCACGGCCCGACTGAAACTCACATCCTACTTGTTTTCAAGGACATCTGGTGCTTGCTGGCTTGCTTCTGGAATGTTATCCATAGATTGAAATCACCCCAGTCAGCATTTTCTTGGCCCCAGATAGCAGGCTAAGAGTGGATTTAAAGAAACTATTCGTGTTAATTGGGTAGCAAGCTACCTCTCACTCGAACTGTCTGAATGGGAAGTTGTGCACTTCGAAGCAGTTCAGCAATCCGAGCAGGAGACCCCCCTGGCCCCCCTCTCTGACTCCAGAGCTGGCATGTTTCCCAGGTGCATGCATGAATAGCTCACCCAAGAAGGTTTTGTATGTGCATCCTGGCACTTTAGTCATATTTGTCTATTATAAATTCAGGGCGACAGGAAAAGCAGTTTCTTTTTAGGTCTCGCCTAGCGACGCAGCGCGAAGCGCTGTCGCTAGCGAGAAGTATTGTTACCCACTTGCTTCGGAAGGGAGACAGGAGATGTGCACGCGCAGGACAGACTGCAATTATGAACGCGCCCGTGAACGTGAACACGCACGTACAGACACGCGATGTGCACATCTCCTGTCCCCCTTCCGTCCTCGCCAGCCGCAAAACATGAGGCTGCCCCGACCGCTTTTGCTTCGGAAGGGAGACAAAATCGGAGATGCGCGGACAGGAGTTGTGCACACGTACGTACATCTCCTGTGCGCGCTAAACAAGCAGCTTTCGTTGGCGTAATGGCGACAGCTTCTCCGTCCTCCTGCCCTGCGCCAGGTCTCCAGATGCCTTCTTAGGGCGCGGCAGCAGCCTCCTTCCCCTTGACTGCTTCATTCAGGGTAAAACTATGCTCACTTCCTGGGAACGTCGAGAATGGTCGGGGAGAGAACGGGCAGGCTGCTCTTTAATTGGCGCGACATCCTTCCGCCCACGGCGTGAGCCGAGACTGCGGCTGTTCAATTTGTTTGCTGCCAATGAAGCATAGGCAGCTGAGCTTGCCGCTACTAATATTTAAAAAATAATCATCTCTCCGACCCGTCACCCAACTCCACGGCGGCCAGCTGAGAGTGAACACCTACTGCACTGCGGCATGCGGACGCCGGTAGGAATGATTCCGCAGCCCACCACCAAAGAGCACACCACAACAGTCTGTACAACTGGGTGATTGCCGTCCTGAATGCCCAGCGTTGCCGCGGATGAATCTGGACCAAGTTGTACTCCTCGTTGCAGCCATGTGTGGCCCATACTGAATTGCAGCGCTAGCCTCGCAAAGAGAAAGTGCCTGGAGAGAGGTATTCTCTGCTTTTAATAAAATTTGTTTTTTTAATAGCGCATTCTGTGTAGCATATTCCCCAGACACCTCACAAAACAATATGATGAATGAAAGGCACCGCTCGTAATCGTACTGTTAGTACAAGGCCGGTTACATTAAATGTAGGATAAATTACTCGTTAGTACTGGCTCTCAGTCCTTTGATTTGTATGTCACGGCTCAACAGCCTGGCTGGCTGATCACCTATGTCTGCCTCAGTCACCCGACCACTCGGAGACTCTCCTGAGGCTACCCATGCCCGGTGCTGTCTGCGGCGGCTGTAAGTCCGTGAATCAGCTGACTGTTTACTCTCTGTATTAGGCAGCTGAGAAGAGATCCATGTTCAAGAGCATAAGGGGCCTCTCACATCCTGTTTGCTTTGGTACAGACTCAGCCCGGGTCCCACGTGTCAACACTTACATTATACAAGGGCACGTTCATTTTGCTTTAGGCACGGGGAGATTAAGTGACTTGCCCAGGATCACAGGGTGTTAAACAAACGCCGAGACTCCAGCACCCTTATGTCAGATCTCATCCCCACCCTTTTCCCGTTAAGCTCTGTTTGTGCACTACTCTCCCCCTTTCACCTGCACGCTTCACCCCTCCCAGGGCACTTAATCGCCACCCTTCTTGCACAATGCGTCCAGTGCAGCATCTCACCCCATTACTCTTTCTCCGTGTTCTCCCAACAGCCCCATGTTCCTTCCCCCACCCGTGCCCCCTTATTGTTTCAAACACCCACCCTCCCTCTGTGATTCCTCACAACCCCCACTTCCTGTTGCTCACCCCTCCAGTGCTACTTGTTTCTTTTCTTTTTGTGTACCAGTCCAACTCAGACCGGCAAACAAAATCTATTTTGAAAAAAGTGCCTCTCATTTTGTAGATGCATGCATGCTTGGTGCTTGCGCCTGCAAAATTACCCAGCCGACAACGTATGCCTTTTTGTACTCCTTTTTTTTTTTTTTTAAACCACTGCTGCACAGCATCTGGGATGCTGTACAGCAGAGCTCAAAACTTTAGAAAAGCCAATAGGGCCCAGAGGCGAGATATACTGGCTTTGCCAAGAGTTGTTTTTGTAGAGATGATGATAAACTCCCCTTCTCTGACATCTGAGACAGGCCCATTCATCTCTATGAAATCTCGCACTCATCAGCAAATCTCACATTGAGGCGTAACCCTAAGTTCTTTGGTGTGGCGATCACTTTTAGGTCTTCTCTCTGGGAATTTGTTTATCACACATGTTGGTGATACTGAGGGAGCCTTCAGTTTCTATGCATCACTTTACAGTTGTTTTTACTATACCCTGCGATTTGTTTCACATGCTCGTATTGGTGATAACTTGAACAGATAGCAGCAGAATGTGCAAATAAGTCGTCTAAAGCATATAATATTTAATGAGAGTACACTAGAATATGATGAACGCCAGGTAGCCACAGCCACTTAATTACACTCTAATCAATACCACATAAATACACCCCATATAAAACCACTCTATGCCACATAGCAACATTCCATATAAATACACTCCACGCCACATAATTCCCATCAGCATAATTGCACTCAGTGTCACACAGTTCCACGGCACACAATTCAGCTCCACACATTTCTATTCAGCACCACATAATTTGACAACAAACCACATCATTCAACTCAGTTCACTTACACAACACACCACATGCATCCACACCACAAAATTCCACATCATGCCACAAAATTCAACAGCACTCCACGTAATTAAACTTCACTACATACCATAGCACAAAATACCAATCCACATAATTACACTCAGTTACACTCAATCCCACTCTACATAATTTCAGTACACTCAATACCACATAATTACTATCCACGTAATTCCACTGCACACCATGCCACATAATCCCACCACACAAATCCACTCCACACCACACTATTCCACGCCACACAATTCCACAACTAACAATTTCAATCCAACCCACATACTTCCAATCCACACCACATACATCCACTCCATAAACATAAGTAAAATACATTATCATTTACAACGCCAATAGCTCTTACTTTCACAAATGCGACACCTATTGCATTGCAAATGCTTTTTTTTTAGGTTGAGACATGCGCTGCTCTGCGAGGCATGTTCGTGGACTCCAGTGTCAAAGACAAAAGTCCGGACCGAGTCGCCGTGAGCCCTCAGTGCAGCAATAGAGTTCGCCACTCGCATTTCACTGCTGCGGTATTCATCCCGCAACTGCGAAAAGCTTCCAGCTTTCTAAGTGCAACGTGTCCTCTATTAACCGGTTGTGAATTCAGGGAGCGGAGCCCCTTTCTGGACTCCTTTGTCCTGCGCCGCTTGGGTCATGTGCACCTCTGGCCCATTCCACCTTCGGATCCGGGGGACGGCGGCTATTGTAATCCTTCAGTCAGGATAAGAGTGTAGGGTGTAATGTCCAGTTGAAGTGGTCGGGATGGCTGCTTATGTTTTTGTATTCCGGTACTTGGAGACTTGTAATGTGAAGGAGAAACTACAAGTACCAGAATGCAAAGTGATGAGTTTAAACATCAGACCCGGCCAGCACGAGTGACATCATGCAACCTGACCTTTAGAGACGGATCTGTAAAAACTTAAAGTTCTGTAAGACTATTTAAGGCCAGCAGCCGGGATTACACTAGATTCATCGGCTCCTGTCTTCTGAAAGTCCATACATACATGTAGATAACAGGAAACAAGGGGGTAAGAGTTTAATTAGACCCAGGTAGCGGCTGGTTTTGTTCAATGATGTGAATAAAGGTTATCTTTCATAAATATGTGTCGCACAGGAAACTTTGAGTTAGTCGGGGTGAGGGGTAGGGGGTCAGGAGGGTTTATCCATATCACGTTATTCCCTCGGAGTTAAAAGAAAACGTATTCACCTCACATCCACTTAACATGTAATCGTTTACAAAGGAATACACTGCAGATTCTGTGTGTTGCCTCCAGTGTGTTTTGGGATGTCCTACAAATGGTGCGTCATACCTAGAGATGTGTGAGCCACTAAAAGTTCCAGCTAGGTTCGAGTGACGAGTCAGATGTCCGGCTCTGGCTCAGCTCTAGGTCCTCTGGGACCTTCGAGCCAAAAACGAGCTGAGCTTTCATATGGATTGCGCCTGCCACCCTCTAACCTCATGTAATGTACAAGGAATTAAAAACAAAGCCGTGATATTTGATTTAACAAGCATTTGCAATGCAATAGGTCTCGCAGTTACACGAGTTTAAGGTATTGGCATTATAAATAACAATGCCTTTTATGTTTTTAAAAAGAAAACAAAAATAAAAGGCATTGTTATTTGCAATGTCAATAGCTCAAACTCGCGTCAATGCGAGACCTATTGCATTGCAAATGCTTGTTTTATTTAGTTTCCATCCATCTCTCTGTGCTTAAGTGGCAATGTCACATTGGGCAACTTCAACCATTTAGAACCAATATTACTTTGAATTCTGGGACTTATAGTTTTGATTTTACATTAATAAGTATAAATGCATAAAGCCCGGCGGACAAAATGGCACTGTTCAAGAAACAAGGAGTATCTGAAGGTGTCACACATAACACAGAGCACATACACCCCAAAGCACATCACCCAAGGCCTCCCAAAGGCCCATCACTGCGGGACCAAGGAGGCTCCTCTGCTAAGGCGGAGGAGCGTCGCCCCACTGCGACACAGAAGTGAAATAAAGGAAACATAAAATGATAATAACTCTATGTTATTATCATTTTATGTTTTCCTGCTGCGGCAGCTTTGCAGGTGGGGCGGGACGGGCTGCTCACGCAGGAGCAGGGGTAGGAGTGGTTGCCCACTCCAAGTGCGCATGAATGTTTGGCCGGCCGTCTCGGGCTGGCCAAACATTCATGCGCACTTAGCATGTTCTCCACCCAGGCTGCATTACAGCCTGGGTGGAGAACATGCCCAGGCTCCCACTGCCTGTCTGAGCGCCGAACCACAGCGCTCAGACCAATCACAATACTTCATTGTAGTGTTGTGATTGGCTATTGGGAACCTGGTGCTTCCTCCATCCTGTTCTGGCTGGGAGACAATGAGAGATGGGGAGGAAAGACGTGGCAAGCAGGTACGTTTTTTCTATTTTTTTTTTTACACCCCCTCATCCTCCACACCCTCCACCCCGATTGGTGCAGGCCGCCACAGACCAAACAAATGATAGAAATACACGACGCAAATGTTGGGAACGTAGCATAACTAGTGATCTCTGGTGCACATCAACTTGTGCTCCCCTGGTGAAAATCACCCAGTTGTCTCCTACTGCACCCCGTAGTGTGCTCCTTGCTGCACGTCAACCATTGTGCTTTCCCTTAATAACCTAATGCATTGTGGGTTTTGTAGTTGTGTTTCAGCTGCGCGAAGCCAATGGAACTAAGGGGAAAGCCCATGATTGGAACATAATGTCCCTGGAGACATGGAGTCGTTTGGTAAACCTACATTTGACAGAGGGCCAGCAGAATTTGGTGCACAAGCAAAAATGCAGGGCCTGGGATGCGGTGCTCCCTTCGCCTGGCTTCACTGCTTGGGGCTTAACTCTAGCGCCATCTTCTGGTGTGCCACCTGCACCACAGCTTCAGGAGTCGCTCAAAGGTAAAAGACTAAGCGTCTCGTTCTTGCCCCTGCCTCTTAAATAAACTGCATGGGTGTTTCTGCTCCCTCATCATTAAGTGCATGGTCATCCCTCTATCATTACATGCATGGTCTCTCTCGCCCACTCCTGTCTAACATTAAATGCATGGTCTCTCCCACCCACTCCCATCTAACATTAAATGCATGGTCTCCCCCGCCCGTCTATCATTGAATGCATGGTCTCCCCTGCCCACTCCCGTCTAACATTAAATGCATGGTCTCTTCCGTCCACTCCCGTCTAACATTAAATGCATGGTCTCCCCCGCCCACTCCCATCTAACATGAAATGCATGGTCTCTCCCGCTCACTCCCACCTAACATTAAATTCATGGTCTCCCCCGCCCGTCTATCATTGAATGCATGGTCTCCCCTGCCCACTCCCGTCTAACATTAAATGCATGGTCTCTTCCGTCCACTCCCGTCTAACATTAAATGCATGGTCTCCCCCGCCCACTCCCATCTATCATTGAATTCATGGTCTCTCCCGCCCACTACCATCTAACATTAAATGCATGGTCTTCCCCGCCCACTCCCGTCTAACATTAAATGCATGGTCTCTCCCACCCACTCCCATCTAACATTAAATGCATGGTCTCTCCCGCCCACTCCCGTCTAACATTGAATTCATGGTCTCTCCCACCCACTCCCATCTAACATTAAATGCATGGTCTCTCCCGCCCACTCCATCTAACATTAAATGCATGGTCTCTCCCGCCCACTCCATCTAACATTAAATGCATGGTCTCTCCCGCCCACTCCATCTAACATTAAATGCATGGTCTCTCCCGCCCACTCCCATCTAACATTAAATGCATGGTCTCCCCACCCACTCCCATCTAACATTAAATGTATGGTCTCTTCCGTCCACTCCCGTCTAACATTAAATGCATGGTCTCTTCCGTCCACTCCCGTCTAACATTAAATGCATGGACACTCCCGCCCACTCCTGTCTAACATTAAATGCATGGACTCTCCCGCCCACTCCCATCTAACATTAAATGCATGGTCTCACCAGCTCACTCCTGTCTAACATTAAATGCATGGTCTCTCGCGTCCACTCACGTCTGACATTAAATGCATGGTCTCTCCTGCCCACTCCTGTCTAACATTAAATGCATGGTCTCCCCCGCCCGTCTATCATTGAATGTATGGTCTCCCCCGCCCACTCCTGTCTAACATTAAATACATGGTCTCTCCTGTCCACTCCCTTCTACCATTAAATGCATGGTCTCGCCTGCCCACTCCTGTCTAACATTAAAGGCATGGTCTTTCCTGCCCACTCCTGTCTAACATTAAATGCATGGTCTCCCCAGCTCACTCCCGTCTAACATTAAATGCATGTACTCTCCTGCCCACTCCCGTCTAACATTGAATGTATGGTCTCCCCCGCCCACTCCTGTCTAACATTAAATGCATGGACTCTCCCACCCACTCCCTTCTAACATTAAATGCATGGTCTCTCCTGCCCACTCCTGTCTAACATTAAATGCATGGTCTCTCCCGCCTACTCCCTTCTAACATTAAATGCATGGTCTCCCCCACCCACTCACGTCTAACATTAAATGCATGGTCTCCCCCGCCCACTCACGTCTGACATTAAATGCATGGTCTCTCCTGTCCACTCACGTCTAACATTAAATGCATGGTCTCTCCTGCCCACTCCTGTCTACCATTAAATGCATGGTCTCCCCTGCCAGTCTATCATTGAATGCATGGTCTCCCCCGCCCACTCCTGTCTAACATTAAATGCATGGTCTCCCCCGCCAGTCTATCATTGAATGCATGGTCTCCCACTCCTGTCTAACATTAAATGCATGGTCTCCCCTGCCAGTCTATCATTGAATGCATGGTCTCCCCCGCCCACTCCCGTCTAACATTAGATGCATGGACTCCCCCGCCCACTCCTGTCTAAGATTAAATGCATGGTCTCCCCCGCCAGTCTATCATTGAATGCATGGTCTCCCCTGCCCACTCCCATCTAACATTAAATGCATGGTCTCCCCCGACCACTCCCATCTAACATTAAATGCATGGTCTCCCCAGCTCACTCCCGTCTAACATTAAATGCATGGTCTCTCCCGTCCACTCACGTCTGACATTAAATGCATGGTCTCTCCTGCCCGTCTATCATTGAATGCATGGTCTCCGCATCCACTTCTGTCTAACATTAAATACATGGTCTCTCCTGCCCACTCCCGTTTACCATTAAATGCATGGTCTCTCCCACTCACTCCTGTCTAACATTGAATGCATGGTCTCCCCCACCCACTCCCATCTAACATTAATTGCATGGTCTCCCCCGCCCACTCCCGTCTAACATTAAAATCTATGGTCTCCCCACCCACTCCCATCTAACATTAATTGCATGGTCTCCCCGCCCACTCCCATCTAACATTAAAATCTATGGTCTCCCTTGACCATTTATCATTGAATGCATGGTATCCCCCACCCACTCCCATCTAACATTAATTGCATGGTTTCCCCCGCCCACTCCCGTCTAACATTAAAATCTATGGTCTCCCCCGTCCACTCCCATCTAACATTAATTGCATGGTCTCCCCCGCCCACTCCTGTCTAACATTAAAATCTATGGTCTCTCTTGCCCATTTATCATTGAATGCATGGTCTCCCCCACCCACTCCCGTCTAATATTAAATGCATGGTCTCCCCCGCCCACTCGAAATCTAACATTAATTGCATGGTCTCCCCCGCCCACTCCTGTCTAACATTAAAATCTATGGTCTCTCTTGCCCATTTATCATTGAATGCATGGTCTCCCCCACCCACTCCCGTCTAATATTAAATGCATGGTCTCCCCCGCCCACTCCCGTCTAATATTAAATGCATGGTCTCTCTTGCCCACTCCAGTCTAACTTAAACGCATGGTCTCCCCCGCCCACTCCCGTCTAATATTAAATGCATGGTCTCTCCTGCCCGTTCCCAGGCATCCGCCATTCTGCAGCACACTTAGAAACAGGAAAGCCTCAGAGGGATGTTTTTGTGCAGGAATGAACCCCTTTCAGCACAAAAACAATCCTGTCTGCAACGCAGGCACCCTTGCACCATGGCGCAAGGGTGCCTTCATTGGCACTAGGCAGCAGATTGTGTGCCAGCGCAGGCAGAGAGCAGGAATGCAACATATCATGATAGATATGGCTCATTCCTGCCCTCTCCCTTTCACGCAGCGCAGCAAGTTGTCTTGCTACGTTGCATGAAAGAATGATAGATCTGCCCCTTGGTTTCCCAGCCCTTTTCACTCCATCACTGAATGCATGGTCTCTCCTGCCCACTCCCCTCTATGGTTAAATGCAAGGTCTCTCCTGCCCACTCCACTTTACGGTTAAATGCAAGGTATCTCCTGCCCACTCCCCTCTGTGGTTAAATGCATGGTCTCTCCTGCCCACTCCACTCTACGGTTAAATGCATGGTCTCTCCTGCCCACTCCACTCTATGGTTAAATGCAAGGTCTCTCCTGCCCACTCCACTCTACGGTTAAATGCATGGTTTCTCCTGCCCACTCCCTTCTGTGGTTAAATGCAAGGTATCTCCTGCCCACTCCCCTCTGTGGTTAAATGCATGGTCTCTCCTGCCCACTCCACTCTACGGTTAAATGCATGGTCTCTCCTGCCCACTCCACTCTATGGTTAAATGCATGGTCTCTTCTGCCCACTCCCCCTTATGGTTAAATACATGGTCTCTCCCTCTCCATTATAAAACACCTGGGGACAGATTTATCAATATTTGACTCAGCGCAACGCAGCAAGACAGCTTGCTGCACTGTGCTGCGCTGCGTCAAATGGAGAAGGCAGTAATGTGCCAAATTTACTAATGTGTGGTGCATTCCTGCTCTCTCCCTGCGCCGGCGCACTAAGTACTGCCTAGTGCCAACACATGCACCCTTGCACCATGGTGCTAGGGTGCCTGCCAGTGGAGTAACACTAGCCCCCGCAGCCGCCGCAGTGCGGGGGGGGGCCCTGAGCTTTAGGGGGCATTCTCTGGCACTGTACATGGGCGGCCGGCCCCTGGCCTACGAGCTCGTAACTGGGTTCGGAGCATGGGGGCCCCCCTCTATACCCTTTGCAGGGGGCCCCCTCAAGTTTTGTTAGGCCACTGGTGCCTGCGTTGCAGGCAGGATTGTTCTTGAGAAGGAAGGGACACCTTTGTGCACAAAAACAATCCTTAGAGGCGTTTTTCTCTTTTTAAGTGTGCTGCATAGTGCAACACACTTAGAAAGAAAAAAAAACGAGGAGAAATAAAGATATTTCTCCCCGTTGGTCCTCTATCGGGAAGGCCAGGTTTACCAGTCTTGGTATATCTGAGAATGCGCCAAAATCCATGGGTGGATGCGTGGGAACCCCCACTCTACGCCCATGGAATGCCTTCACGGGCAGAGTAACGCAAGACAGAGACTTACTCTGCTGTGCGTTACTCCAGATTTACCAAGCAACGCAAGGTGGTTTTGCGTGGCTTGGTAAATCTGACATAAGGATTGCGTTGCCTTACGTTATGCTGCGCGACGCAAGGGCAACAGAATCCTTTGATAAATGTAATCCCTGGTCTCCCAGGCCCATAAACTCCACCATTGAAATGCTTGTCTGGTTTGTCCAATCCTCGCCTTTCACTAAAATGCTTCTACTCTCCAGCCCACTTCCCTTGTGTCGTAAAAGGGATGGTGCCTCCTGCTCACCCACCTCCCATCATGCAATGCCTGCTCTCTCCTGCCCACTTCCCTCGTGTCGTAAAAGGGATGGTGTCTCCTGCTCACCCACCTCCCATCATGCAATGCCTGCTCTCTCCTGCCCACTTCCCTTGTGTCGTAAAAGGGATGGTGCCTCCTGCTCACCCACCTCCCATCATGCAATGCCTGCTCTCTCCTGCCCACTTCCCTCGTGTTGTAAAAGGGATGGTGTCTCCTGCTCACCCACCTCCCATCATGCAATGCCTGCTCTCTCCTGCCCACTTCCCTTGTGTCGTAAAAGGGATGGTGCCTCCTGCTCACCCACCTCCCATCATGCAATGCCTGCTCTCTCCTGCCCACTTCCCTTGTGTCGTAAAAGGGATGGTGTCTCCTGCTCACCCACCTCCCATCATGCAATGCCTGCTCTCTCCTGCCCACTTCCTTGTGTCGTAAAAGGGATGGTGTCTCCTGCTCACCCACCTCCCATCATGCAATGCCTGCTCTCTCCTGCCCACTTCCCTTGTGTCGTAAAAGGGATGGTGCCTCCTGCTCACCCACCTCCCATCATGCAATGCCTGCTCTCTCCTGCCCACTTCCCTTGTGTCGTAAAGGGATGGTGCCTCCTGCTCACCCACCTCCCATCATGCAATGCCTGCTCTCTCCTGCCCACTTCCCTCGTGTCGTAAAAGGGATGGTGCCTCCTGCTCACCCACCTCCCATCATGCAATGCCTGCTCTCTCCTTCCCACTTCCCTTGTGTCGTAAAAGGGATGGTGTCTCCTGCTCACCCACCTCCCATCATGCAATGCCTGCTCTCTCCTGCCCACTTCCCTTGTGTCGTAAAAGGGATGGTGCCTCCTGCTCACCCACCTCCCATCATGCAATGCCTGCTCTCTCCTGCCCACTTCCCTTGTGTCGTAAAAGGGATGGTGTCTCCTGCTCACCCACCTCCCATCATGCAATGCCTGCTCTCTCCTGCCCACTTCCCTTGTGTCGTAAAAGGGATGGTATCTCCTGCTCACCCACCTCCCATCATGCAATGCCTGCTCTCTCCTGCCCACTTCCCTTGTGTCGTAAAAGGGATGGTGTCTCCTGCTCACCCACCTCCCATCATGCAATGCCTGCTCTCTCCTGCCCACTTCCCTTGTGTCGTAAAAGGGATGGTGCCTCCTGCTCACCCACCTCCCATCATGCAATGCCTGCTCTCTCCTGCCCACTTCCCTTGTGTCGTAAAAGGGATGGTGCCTCCTGCTCACCCACCTCCCATCATGCAATGCCTGCTCTCTCCTGCCCACTTCCCTCGTGTCGTAAAAGGGATGGTGTCTCCTGCTCACCCACCTCCCATCATGCAATGCCTGCTCTCTCCTGCCCACTTCCCTCGTGTCGTAAAAGGGATGGTGCCTCCTGCTCACCCACCTCCCATCATGCAATGCCTGCTCTCTCCTGCACACTTCCCTCGTGTCGTAAAAGGGATGGTGTCTCCTGCTCACCCACCTCCCATCATGCAATGCCTGCTCTCTCCTGCCCACTTCCCTCGTGTCGTAAAAGGGATGGTGTCTCCTGCTCACCCACCTCCCATCATGCAATGCCTGCTCTCTCCTGCCCACTTCCCTCGTGTCGTAAAAGGGATGGTGTCTCCTGCTCACCCACCTCCCATCATGCAATGCCTGCTCTCTCCTGCCCACTTCCCTCGTGTCGTAAAAGGGATGGTGTCTCCTGCTCACCCACCTCCCATCATGCAATGCCTGCTCTCTCCTGCTCACTTCCCTCGTTTCGTAAAAGGCATGGTGTCTCCTGCTCACCCACCTCCCATCATGCAATGCCTGCTCTCTCCTGCTCACTTCCCTCGTGTCGTAAAAGAGATGGTGTCTCCTGCTCACCCACCTCCCATCATGCAATGCCTGCTCTCTCCTGCTCACTTCCCTCGTGTCATAAAAGAGATGGTGTCTCCTGCTCACCCACCTCCCATAATGCAATGCCTGGTCTCTCCTGCTCACTTCCCTCCTGTCATAAAAGAGATGGTGTCTCCTGCTCACCCACCTCCCATCATGCAATGCCTGCTCTCTCCTGCTCACTTCCCTTCCATCATAAAGTACTCCCACCCTCGTCTTTAGTGCAGTGTCTGGTTTGCTCTCCCTAGCTCAAGGACACAGAGTTCAGGCGCCTAGAGGCCCTTCCCTCTGTTGTAGGCACTGCATGCCCACGTCACGTGGCTCGCCGTGACCGTATATAAAGTAAGGCATGCGCGCACTGCGCCTCGATGGTGGTGTATGAAGAACGCAGCATGTGCAATATTTACACTTCCTCCCATTAAAGTCTTGGGTTACATTTGTAGGTGCCTCGTTTGGGTACACTACAGGCGAGGTCACGCTCTGCAGCTGTTGGGAGGACAGACCCGCCCCCCACATCGGGTGTTAGGAAGCGTTTCAGAGCGGAGTCAGACGGGGTGGGTGGCTGGCCCTGCCCTGGCCCCACAAAGCCGGCCTTTGAGGGGCTGGGCACAGAGGCCTCGCCACCTGCACCCAACCAGGGCTGCCGGTGCTTGCTGCTTCTCCAAACCACCGTGTGCGGAGGCTGTCCCCGAGACTGCAACTCCCAGGATGCACCGGAGTGTTGAATGGCAGTCCTGAACTGGAATGTGGCGTCTGTGGTGAGAGGGGGGAGGCTGCCGTCGCTGTCTGAAGGGGGCCGGCCTTTGGCCTGCAGCTGGTTAATGCTGGTGTCTGCCCTCGGATATTAGACAGGGCTGTCATTATTACACATATATATGTGATGCACCTCCCATAAGTGTGGTGATGTGCTATCATGTTCGGTCTGGAGAGGGCCAGCTCTGCCCTGCAGCTGCGGACACGCCTCCCTAGTACAGATGTGTATACGTCTTTCGTTCTACAGATGTTCCGGCTTCTCTAGAAGTCTGCAGATGTTCCGATTTTTTCGTGCTACAGATGTGCAAACTTCTTTCTTTCGTCAGATGTGCAGACGTCTTTCTCTCCCTTACATAAGCGCCGACCGCTCTCCCCTACAGACATGCAGACAGACGTCCTTCCACGGATGTGCACTTTTTTCATCCTACCTTCGTGCAGAGCCGTTGTCCCATGTACAGATGTGCAGCTCGACCTCTCTCATGTAGATGTCACATATGCCTTTTCCTAATGAGCTGAGGCGTCTTTCCTCCTAGGAGGTAGGATGGTTCACCGGTTTAACGCTCACTGCTGACGTCTGCTGTGGCCTGCAGTTAGCAACTCAGCCTTCCATCCTTGCGAGGTCGTTAAGCCGAGTTCAGTTGACTTGTGTAATAGTAATAACGGTTGTGTGCAGCACAGATGTGCGACATGAACTGCCATATTTCAAATAAATCACGTTATTCCAGACGTGAAGGCTTCTGTGCTCCCTCCCCTGCAGATACACACATCTGCCTGCAGATGCGCACCCCCTTCCCTTCTACACATGTACACCCCCCTCCGTATACCACGGCTTGTGCATCTCTTGCTGCAGAAGTGCATACCGCTGTCTCCCCTACAGCTCGGTGCACGCCTCTCTCACCTACAGATGTGCAAACATCTGCCCCAGTTACCTGCTTACAGACCTCTCCCACCTACATACACCCACGGTTCTCCCCTAAACACAGGGCACACATCTCCCCTACATATATGTAGACTTCTGATTGGCTCGACAGGTGTTATCCTTCAGCATGCTACAGAATGTTCTCTCCACCACAGATGTGCAGACGCCCACCTCCCTCCTGACAGACTCATCTCTGGCCAGACATCTCCCTTCTCTGCAGATGTGCAGACCCCCTGTTGGGACAAACCTTTCCACAGCTGTTGGCGGCAGCTGCCCCTTCCTGGGGTTTTAGGGTGATTTGCTGGAGGTCCTTGTATTCTTCATGCCACGTGACTCCTAATCGAAGGAGTCTCCTGTGCACCAATCCTTAAGGTCCCCTACAGAACCCTTGCCCACTGCTTTGAAAATGGGGTGCCTGGCAGCCCTCTCTGCGCTGGAACCAGGCCTAGCGCTGCCAAGGCCCGCTTCTATGGTCTGCCACCTGCTGCCGGGAAGTGCTGCCCAGGAGGGGATCCTTAGCCACCCAAAGCTGTACCGCCTGGCCTTGGGGATGTGAGGCCCTGCTAGACTGGCACAGCCTGTCCTTCAGGTATGAGAGGGGCCACCGGGCATGCACATCCTGCCCTTGAACAAGGAGTGCCCCAAGCAAGATAATATTTTAGCATTTGGGCGCCCATTCCACTCGAAACAAGGCTATATTTTAGGACATTTGGTGTTTTCTGGCACCCTCTTGTGGCCATGTGAGATAGTGTGTCAACAATAACTTAAAGGCGGTACTGACGCTACCGGGATGTAAGTGACTGACAGCGGAGCCAGCCAGGCCTCGAGAGATGCCTTCGTTGTTCTATTCTGTGCTGCATCGTGTCATGGAGATGTTAGTGTGATTCTGCACAAGTGTCTCCTCCTGCTGCGCAGAAATGCATTTATTTAGTTTGTTAGTGGCAGCTAAGTTCAGGGCGTATTTTGGGGGTGGGAGGGGGTGTTTGGGTTGTAAATAAATACATTCATTAGTAAATAGTTGTGTACAGGTGCTTTCAGTCTAGTATGGTGAGGACTCAGTGCTTAATTTGGGAAAAAATAAGTGCCAGGGCTCTCATCAGGAGGCGACTTGCAGCTTGCACCACACATTGCACCCGCCATGCTGCCAATGATGGCAACAACACAACTATGTTGCCAGACAAAAAAAAAGAAGACACGACTTCTGTTGGCAATATAGTATAGAGTTTATAAAAAGCGTGCAGAAGGTCAGTCAGCACCGTGGAACTGGAATCTGAACTTCAACTAACAATGTGGTGGACAGTTTCTTTTATACCTTTGTAACCGCAAATACATCACACACTTGCATATTAAATCAATGTTTGCTCAAGCACACCAGTATCTTTTAATATCGAAAGGTAATACTTTCTGCAAAAACATCTAACCACACATTTTTGGAATGCGACTCATGTGCATGTGTTATTGTTACATTTTCACACCACCGCTGTACTACCAATGTCCGTGGCTTGTGTCGTACTTTGAAGCCTAGCGATACTCTACTCCCTACACGTCTACTGCTCTGCAAAGCCTACCCTCCCACTTATCCTGTGCCTCTGTGCAGCTATATCCGCATACTTTCACAGAGATGTGTTCTTGCAGTGCGGGCCTGTGACTTTCTGTTTCTGCTATGTCTAATTATATTTCTCTATACTAATAAAGCTTGTGTCTACTTCTCTCCCCCCTTACCCTCCCAAGTCCTGGCTCCATTTGTGCTGCTTTCTTATTCTGCTAATGAAGACAGCTTAGGCCTGAACAAATCTTTCTGCTGATGCTTGAACTGACATGAGGAGGCCTTCTTCACTTTCTACATTCATTATAACATATTAGTGTGATTCTGCACAACTGTCTCCTCCTGCTGCACAGAAGTGCATTTATTTAGTTTGCTGGCGGCAGCTAAGTTCAGGGGCTTGGCTTCGGCGGGGAGGGTGCTTGGGGTGTAAAGAAATGTATTCTCTAGTAAATAGTTGGGTACAGGTGCTTTCAGTCCGGTATGGTGAGGTCAGTGCTTAATTTGGGGAAAAATAAGTGCCAGGGCTCTCATCAGGAGGCCACTGCAGCTTGTACCACACATTGCTCCTGCCATGCTGTCAATGATAGTAACAACACAACTACTAACCAGCACATTCCTACAAGTGAGACAATTCGGACTATTCCAGGCCCACAAATCTATAAGAATGGCTTGGGCGGCAGGTAATAGTCATCTTTAATGTATATTGAAATAATAATTAACTGTTGTTATGGTCATCTCTAAATTAGCCAGACAGTGCCACCTTGTGGCAGACTGTCACTAGCACCGGTGTTGACAATTAAGCGCCGGTGCTGAGCACCGGAAACCACTGGCTCAAATTTAGCACTGGGTGAGATGGCTGTCAGATTTCACCTAGGAGTTTTACATGCACACACAGACAAATACATGCACACCCACTCTTTCTCTCTCTCCTCTCTGTTTTGAAGTTGTTAAAACTGTTGTTTTTTTTTTTTTACAACATATTGTCTTTTAAGCAATTCTAATAATCCACACTGCTATCCCTTCTCACTGGCTCTTAAGCCCCCTCCTGTTTTCCTTCTCAAATAATGTATTTGACCATGATATGCCAGCGTGATTGTTTAGGAAATTTGAAGCTCACCCGTTCCCCCCCCCCCCCCCAATCTTACTGTCCAAGCTACTCCCCTGTAAGTGTTGTGCATTAGTGGGAAGGAAATAGAAGAAGACCGACGGTGAGGAAGTAATGTACTTTATACCATCCCAGAACAGTGTTACAATCCCTGGAAGGCAGTCAAGAACTCGTGATGGCACTTTAATACCTGACTTCCAGCTGGGGAGGGCTCTAGACTATGCCCGGGAAGACAATGGAATTATTTCAGTGCTAATTACACGGAGAGAAGGATGTGGGCAGGATGGTCTTTGGGGCTGTTCTGAAGAAGGTGAGGGCTGGGGACATCCTGAGGAGAAGAAGAAGGTCATTCTAGAGTAGCCTGATTCGAGTCCCTCCCTTGTCGGCTCTTGAGTTCCCAAATAGGTGGTGTCTAGACTCCAGGCTGTTCTGTGATCGCCAAAGATCACAAGCTTAACTACATCAAACTTGGGTGGAGTTTAGGGGTAGTGAGGTTTTTTGGGGGGTTCAATGATGGATGCTGTTATGGGGTGATGAGAGGTTTTTAGGGGTCATGTATGGCTAGAATTCAGGCATAGGAAGCAGGTTTTAGGGGTGATGGATGGAGTTTAGGGGTGGTGAGGGTTTTTGGGGGGATCAGGAATGGGTGCATACAGTTGGTGAGGGCTCATTAGAGTTCACAAATGAGTGGAGTTTAGGGTTTGTGTTGGCTTTTAGAGCTTGAGAGTTCAGGGATTGGTGGAGTGTCGGGGTGCTGAGGGGTTTTGGGGGCTCACGGATTGGTGGAGTTAAGAGTTGGGGAAGGTTTTTATGGTTCATTGATGGGTGGAGTTTAGGGGTTGTGAGAGGTTTTAGGGGTTAGGAATGGGTCAAGTTTATGCATGAAAGTTATAGAGTTCAAGAATGGTAGGTTTAAGGTGGTGAGGGGGTTTTAAAGGTTCGCGGATGGGAGAATCTGTCTCCCACAGTTCACTTCGGAACCCAAGAAGATTATCTGCGGCGCTCCCCTCAGCCCCACCCTCTTCAACACCTACATGACCCCCCCCCCCTGGCCAACACCGTCAGATTGCATGGACTCAACATCATCTCCTACGCCAACAACACCCAAATCATCCTCTCATTGTTAGAAGACCCCTCCACCACCGGAGCCAACTTCCACCGATGTATGATGAACGTTGCCGACTGGATGAAGGACAACTGCCTCAAGCTCCACATGGACAACACGGAAGTCCTCATCTTTGGGAACAACCCTTCGCCTTGGAACGACGCATGGTGGCCCACGGAACTCGGTGCACCCCCCCACCCTGACAGATCGTACCTGCAACCTCGACATCATCTTGGAAAGAAAGCTATCTATGAAGAAACAGGTAAATGTAGTCTCCTCTGCCTGTTTCCACACCTGCAAGTCCTTCAGGTGGCTCCCAGTCAACACCAGAAGGACCGTCACACAGGCCCTCATCACCAGCAGGCTAGACTATGGGAACACACTCTACGTAGGAGTCACCGCACGCCTCCTGAAGAGACTACAGACAATACAAAACTCAGCGGCAAGACTCATCCTCGACCTTACAAGAAGGACCCACATCACACCCCACCTCAAGAAGCTACACTGGCTCCTGATCCAGGAAAGATGCCAGTTCAAAATGCTGACCCACACGTACAAATCCCTCCACAACAAAGGACCAGCTTACATCAACAAACGCCTGACTACCAACCAATCAGACACCTACGATCGGCCTCCCTCTTCCTTGCAGACAGCCCCCAGGTCCGCCGAGCCTACAGCGGAGGATGCTCCTTGTCGCACCTGGTGGCCACAACTTGGAACAACCTTCCCGTGCACCTCAGGACTGCCCCATCGCTCCAGCAATTCAGGAAAGGACTCAAGACCTGGCTGTTCGAATTAACAAATCACCACGCAGCTGCTAGCAACTCCAGTGCCTTGAGACCTTCATGGGTGATTTGCTGTGCTTTATAAATATTTGATTGATTGGAGTTTAGTTGTAGAAAGGGAGTTTAGGGATCAGAGATGGGTGGAGTTCAGGGGTGGCAGGAGGATTTTAGAGACCAGGGACAGGTAGTGTTTAAGGGTGGTGAGGGTTTCTTTTACCGTTTAGGGGATGGTTGTAGTTTAGGGGTTGTGAGGGGGTTTTAATGGTTTAGGGATAGGAAGGGGTTTAGACATAGAAAGGTTGTTATAGGGTTCAGGAATCGGTCGAGTTTTGGGGTAGCAAAGGATTTTAGGGTTCAGAGATGGGTGGCGTTTAGGGATGGAAACGGCTTTTAAGATTCAAGGATGGGTGGAGTTTATGAATTCGGAGGGGGTGTCAGGGATGGATGGTGTTTAGAGGTGATGAAGGTTCAGTGAATTAAAAGCACCTGAAGTAATTGTCCGACAATGTTATATACATAAATCCAAAATAATGTTTCTTGAAGTAAAACACTGAAATAAATACATCCGAGTTTTTTTCTCTTGAAAGTAAGACTTGCAATCAGCGCCCTTACACCCTAAAAAACTAAGCATGCAAGAACCACTTATGAAAAAAAAATGAATTGGTTTCTATGAAATGGTAAATACCAATTATTCTCAGTAATCGTATTCCATGAAATTGTTCATCTATGAAATCACATACAACCCCAGGAGGGGAGGTGAGGCGTAGTCTACATATAACTTAAAAGTAACTGAAGTAAAGCAACTGCCAGCTTGCCTATCAAGCCTCGTCACCTGTGAGGACACCACGCAGCGGCCTCCACACTGTCCTTCTTGATGTGAGGGTGCACAGGACTTAAACAGCCTGCCATTAAGCATGTCAGGTCCACCAAGCCAACACAAGCATTCCTTTGCTATGTGAGAATCCGCCTTGGTCTGCTCATGGAGATGTGGGAGCCACTAGGCCAGCTCCGGCTGCCCATTGTATGTGAGGGTTCGGCAGGTTGGCACAGCCTGTCCTTGAGTTGGCTATTACTCCATGTTATTGGTTACTTGAGACACCGCCATGCTGTCGCTGTGTATGTGAGTGCATCACATGTTGGCAGTGGCACAGAGTGTCCAATACATGGGCGCCATAAGACAACCTCTTAAATTAAAAGATGAGATGAGGGGCTCCAAGCTCGCACCTTCTACCCTTGCAGATGCCATTAGGGGCACCAATTAGGAACAATTTGCCCGAGTAAGCCTTGAAGGTTCCCCTGCAAACGGAGAATCCTCCCCTTGACCTGGGATGAAGGACTTGGGAAGTTTGCCATGGTGCCGTAAGGTAAGGGCCTATCCAGGCCCATGTGGGGCGGCCTCTGGGACTCCCAAGGGCCATATGGGGCGGCCTCTGGGACTCCCAAGGGCCATGTGGGGTGGCCTCCTCTTAAGATGTGGGGCCATGCCATTGTCGCTGGGATGCATAGGGCCCATGGAAGATAATTCACTGGTAGATGTGAAGGACGACCACCGCTGAGGGGGAAACATCCTGAACAACGACTCCGGAACAACGAGTTCCGGAGTCACGAAAGCGGAACTCCGCCCTGCCCGAACAACGACTCAGCCTTAACCACGCATGTGCGTGGTTAAGGCTGATTCGATCTAGTGTTCGGGCAGGGCGGAGGTTCCGAGGAGCGTCGCAGAGGAGATCGTCGAGGAACAGGTAAGAGGGGTAAATTTTCAGGGGGTGGTGGGGGTTTAGGTTTAGTTTTTAGGGGTTTGGGGTTTAGTTTTAAGGTGGGGGAATTAGTTAAAATGGTGTTGTGTTTGTTTTTAGGGTGTGTGGGTGATCGGGTATATTATTAGGGAAGGGGAATTAGTTATTAGGGTTTGTGGGTGATCGTGTTTATTTTTAGAGTGGGGGAATTAGTTTTAGGAGGGCGGGGGAGATTGGTGTTAGTATGCAGGGGTTGGGGGTTTGGGGTTAGTTTTTAGGGGTTTGGGGTTAGTTTTTAGGGGTTTGGGGTTAGTTTTTAGGGGTGTGCATGATCGTGTTTGGTTTAAGGATGTGTTGGTGATCGAGTATATTTTTAGGGTGGGAGGGAATTAGTTTAGTGTGTGTGGGTGATCGTGTTTACTTTTAGGCTGGGGGAATTCGTTTTTAAGGGGTGGGGAGATCGGGGTACTGGATGGAAAGCATTTTTTTTAACACGCATTGCTTTGCCACGATAAATCGTGGTAAAGGAATGCGTGGTAAAAAAAATCGTGGTTTAGACAAGGTCATGGTTGCGACCTCGTTGTTAGGGAAGTCGTGGTTGGGGAACTCGTTGTTCCAACATACAACCCCGCTGAGGGCATCAGCCCTCGAGGAGATTTCCCTGGAAGATGTGACGCTCCACTGTCCCACTTAGAGATGTCAGTCTACACCATTTCCCATCCTGGGGGAGTGCAGAAGACCTTCAGGTGAGGGTCAGTCCTGCCTGCTGGGTGCAGCAGTATTGGGGGAGGGGCTTCCCTTGACCATGTCTAAAGGTTGGTGTAAGCTTCTGGGAAGTCTTACCAGAAGGAAGGTCCATCCTCATTGTCCTGGTGCAGAAGGCCCCAGGAAGACAGATTCTTGTAAATATGAGGGCCTAGCCCCCTTGGTGCATAACAGCCCCCTTCCCCGAAGGAAAACGAAGGCCTATCTTCCACCCTAGTTGCATTAGGCCTCGTGCATGGAGATGTCAGGGCCCCCGCCACCTTTTAGGTGCAGAAGTCTCAGGGGTGTTCTTCCCAGAGATGTTTGAACCCCTTTCAACCCACCCCCCTAGAATCGGCTTCTGGGAGGTGTCCTTGGAGTTGTGAGTTCATATCCCTGCCCCAGAGGTTAGGTCTTATCCATTTTCTCTAGGTGCATACCCTCGCACTCTGAGGAACAGACGCCTGAGGTTTGTCCTGAGAAGTCAGGCATCTCACCTCCCCCCGGGTACAGACGCCCCTGGGGTGTCTCTGAAGATCAAGAGGCTACCTCCCCTTCGGGGGGGGGGGGTGTAGGCCTCACTGATTTTATTTTTTATTTTATTTTGACGGTTTTGTATAGCGCGAACAAGACCCTTGCGGGTATCAGAGCGCTTTACAGGGCAAATATAGATAATTGACATATACATAAAAATACAATGAATTATGTGAATACAGTACTGGTAACTATTAGAGACTAGCACATGTCTACAAGAGTGTATAAAAAAGTTCAGGTGAATTTGGACAAGAGACTCGATTTCACTTCTTTTTTTAAAAAAGCCGCGGACGGATTGAGTCTCGTTTCTGGGGGCAAGGCGTTCCAAATCCTAGGAGCCCCGGTGCTTTCCCCGGTGATGAAAGAGCTCTCTCCCTTCTCCTTCCGAAGTGCGGAAGCTTCTGTGAAGTTACTCTGAAGATGTGAGTTAGTTCTCCCGTCCTTGGGGTACAGCACCCTCTTTGGGGTTTCTTTGGAATGTGAGGGTGCTCTCCTCTTTGGGGTTCAGTAGGCCTCAGACGTGTTTACTGGACATGAAAGAGTTCCCTTCTCTCCCCTGGAAGTACATAGGCTTCGGTGGCGTTTCTATCGAGATATGTGGGTAATCCCCTTGTTGGGGTTCAGTAGGCCTCAGATAGGCGTTTCTTGGAGGTGAACGAGCTCCCTACTCGCCCCTCGAGGGGCGGAAGCCTCTGTGAAGTTTCTCTGGGAGATGTAAGCGTGCTCACACCCGGCCAGGGTTCAGTAGGTCTCAGAAAGGGGGGTTCCTGGAGGTAAAAGTGGGTGAGGAGTTTCCTGGAGGTAAAAGGGCGACCTCCTCACATCTGGAGGTGCAGAAGCCCGTGTGAAGTTTCTCTGGTGAAGGTTCCAGTCCTCGGGGTTCAGTAGGCCTCAGAGAGGGGTTCCTGGAGGTGAAAGTGCCCCCTGCCGTCCCCTCGAGGTGCACAGCCTCAGGTACAGACGCTCCTGTGAGGGTTTTCTTGACACCTGGATGACCCTTCTCCCTCGAGGTCATGGATACTCTCCGACTCCGTGCCCCCCACGCGCCGCGGTACAGCAGGCCCAAGTCATGGCCGCCCGTGGGGACAGGCAGAGGCAGGGCCCGCACGGTGCTTGCCGAGCGTGCCTGGCCTGCTGCCTGCCTCGTGTCCCTCCTTCCTCCTCTCCTCCTCCCTCCCCGTGTGTGCACTTTGGTTTCAGGCTATGTTTTTTCTTCCCTGGCTCCCTTTCCTGGGCTGCGAGTGCCGTGGGAGGAAGGCGGAATACTTTCGACATGTGTGTCCATGCCGCGGCGAGGCCTCGGATGTGTAGCCACACGCCAGGTGCTTGGCAGCCCTCCTGAGCGCCGAGCCCAGCCCGCACCACAGCGGCAGCACACTCCCCACCGACACCCTCCACGGGCTCCCTCCACCTGGGCTCAGCACCGCAGCCTCGCCGCACGGCTTCCAGGCGCCTCGCCGCACCGCTTCAAGGCGCCTCGTGGGCTCTGGCACCCCCGCTTCCCTCCTTTCTACTTCTCTTGCCCCCAGAGGACCAGGTGGATGAGACAGGATGGCGTCTACCTGCTTCCCTGCCTTCCTCGACTCCTTGTGTGGGTAGCCGGGACCCGGAGGAGCCCCCGGGGGCAGAAGAAGCCGTGTCGCCCCTGCAGCCGCAAGTGGTGAGTAGAGCTGGGTGGTAGGTACTTTGGAGGTTTGGGGGTACTGCGGAGCCGTAATAGGGTAGACGAAGAAAGATTTGCCCATCACTTGCTTGACATAAGAGACCCAGGTAGCAGTGCTTTTGAAAGAGCTGGCATCTATATAACATTTTGCTAAAAAATGTCCTCGAAATGTATTCTATGCAGCACTGGCATTTCCTGCCTCTAAACTCGCACCGTTCATCAGGCACTCCAAAATGCCCCATCCTCGATCAACTCCACAGTGCCCCCCTGATGATGCCCACTGGTGTCTCTTGTAATGGGTGGTAGGAATGTCCGTGGGGGTCCCGTGGGGCGGCCCTTTCCGAGGCGGACCCCATTTCTTGCCCTATTTGGATGTGACGCAGCGGGAATGGACTTGCCAACTCTCGCTGCCAAGCGCAGCGCTCTGATCTCAAGAAGGGTGCCCTCGGGGCATGCCTTTTCCTTTCCTCTACGCTGTGCTTGGCACATGGCCGCTCGGAGTATTTGCGTTGTGGTTGCATGTGGTAAGGGTGGGGTGCAGGAAGGGCCTCTGACAGGAAACCGGGGAAGTCCTGGCAGTGCCTGGCCTTGAGTGACAGCTGTCCTGGGCCTGGGGGTGACTGGGGTTGGATGGTGCCAGAGGTGCCCCCTGGGGTCTTAAACGGGATTCGGTGTGCGTAAAATGAACGATTTCAAGTCCCCGTGGGAGCAGATTCTCGGAAGGATAGGACTGAGCTGTCAAGTGAAGGTTTTTAAAAAATGTTTTTTATAGCGCGAACTCGACCTGAAGGTATTGGAGCGCTTTACATGAGCACCAGTTACAACGCACAATGGCGCATTCATTTTTTTAGGCACAAGGACATTAAGTGATGTGCCCAGAATCAAAGGATGTTGAGCCGACAGCGAGACTCGAACATGGTTCCCCAGTTCCAAAAACAGCAGCTCAAGTCGGCCAGAGAGGAGGTGATCGCTTGCAGGCGCAGGGGGTACCCATGTTCGGTGATGGCTAGTTGTTGGGCCCTGTTAGGATACTGTTTACCTCTGTGCCGAATCTCCTGTCTCAGTGGGCTAATGCATCCACTGCAGGGCTCTGCGCTTGACCTCATGGTCAAAGTTAGGGATTCCTGAGGAAGCATCCATCCGTTTATCCTTCCGAGGTCGATGACATGTGGTAATACCCGTGGTACCTCGTGTAATCCAGACATACACACCTGGATTGTGCGTCGGGTACCCCGCGGCCGTAGGGCTGTAGGTAGTTATCAGATTGTTGTAAGTGGTGCCTTGATTTGTAACTGTGCAGTGTGTTGCAAGAAGTGTATAGGGTCCGTGTGTTGGATGAAGTTCAGATGCACACGGTGTTGGATGAATTGTAAAATGTCCATAGTGTAGGATGAACCGTACATATTCAAATGAAGCTTAACGCGCAAGGTGTTCTATGAGGTGTAAACGTTCAAATGACGTACAAATGTACAGGGTGTTGGATGAAGTGGTGATGCTCAGAGAGTTGGATGATGTGTAACTGCCCGGGCTGTTGGATGAGGTGTAAATGCACAGGGTGTTGGCTGAAGTGCAGATGTTCAGGATGTTGGATGAAGTGTAAATGCTCAGGGTGTTGGATGGAATGTAAATGCACAGGGTGTTGGCTGAGGTGTAAATACACAGGGTGTTGGATGAGGTGTAAAGGTTCAGGGAAGTGGGTGAAGTGCAGATGGGCAGGGTGTTGGATGGAATGTAAATGCACAGGGTGTTATATGAGGTGTAAATACACAGGGTGTTGGATAAGGTGTAAATGCACAGGGTTCTGGATAAAGTGCAGACGCACATAGTGTTGGTTGAAGTGCAGATCCTCAAGGTGTTGGATGAGTTGCATATGCGCAGTGTTGGTTGAAGTACAGATGCTCCAGGTGTTGGATGAAGTGCAGACGCTCTGGGTGTTGGATGAGGTGCAGATGCTCAGGGTGTTGGATGAAGCACAGATGCTCAGGGTGTTTGATGAGGTGTAAATGGTCTGGGTGTAGGGAGAAGTACAGGTTCTTGGGATGTTGGATGATGCAGTTGCTCAGGGAGTTGGATGAGGTGTAAATGCACAGGGATTTGGATGGGGCATAAATACACAGGTTGTTGGGTGAGGTGGAAATGATCAGGTTATTGGTGGAAGTGCAGATGCTTAGGGTGTTGGATGAGGTGTAAAGGCACAGAGTGTTGGATGAAGTAAACATGCTCATGGTGTTGGATGAGATGCAAATGCACAGGGTGTTGGATGAAGTGTAAATGATCAGGGTGTTAGGTGAAGTGCAGATGCTCCGGTGTTGATTGAGGTGCAAATGCACAGAGTTTTGGATGAGTTGTAAATTATCAGGGTGGTGGGTGAAGTGCAGATGCGTAGGGTACTGGATGAGATATAAGCACGGGGTGTGGTTGAAATGTGTTATAAGAAGAGTATGCTGTTCCCCAAGGATGGACAACAAGTAGGGAGGCCAAAGGAGGGAAATCCTCCCTTTTGGAACAAGAGTCCTCACACACCCAGCAAGCTAGGTGTCATGCTTCTTCATATGGACTTGCTACTCGTCGGGTCGGCGCTGCAATACCCGACGGGCACCCATAAAGGGGCTCTTTAGCGGAGATCTTCTGTTCCTCGCCGTATGGTGCCGTGGGTGTGAGGGCCCTAGGGGACTGTGTAGAGGTGACGTGAGTGAGAGATGTTAAAAAAGGTTAGATAATCCAAAAATTATGTTTATTAGGGTGGTTATCCACCTTATTAAAAGAATGGAAGAGTGGCCGCTCACTGGCTCAACGGTCCAGTGGAGCGATGCTCAACTCTTAGCAAATGGTCGACATGTTTCATGCAATACGTTCAGTAATGATACACTGCATTTCATCAGGACCTATGTGAAAAACACTATCTACACATTGTGGTGGGCGGAAGAGTTCCTACCTACCACTATTCTTGGGTGCGAGCACGAGGTCCCGCCAAACCTAGTAGTAACCTATCTGAGTGGTAGCGCTTGCTCCATACAGTCTTCTCAGCTCCAGACACCTAAATTAGTGGTGTCCTGTCCTTGAAGGACGCGTGCCGGTAGCGTAGCCCGCGCTGAGCCGAGAAGCCGGATCAGGGTGTTAGGTGAAGTGCAGATGCTCCGGTGTTGATTGAGGTGCAAATGCACAGAGTTTTGGATGAGTTGTAAATGATCAGGGTGGTGGGTGAAGTGCAGATGTTCAGGTGTTGATTGAGGTGTAAATGCACATGGTGTTGGATGAGTTGTAAATTATCAGGGCGATGGGTGAAGTGCAGATGGTCAGGCTGTTGGATGAGGTGTAAATGCTCAGGATTTTGGCTGAAGTGAAGATGCTCTGGGTGCTTAATGAGGTGCATTTACACAGGTTATTGGATGAAGTGCAGATGCTCAGCATGTTGTAGGAAGTGCTGATGCTCAGGGTGTTGGATGAGGTAATAATGCTCAGGGTGTTGGGAGAAGTACAGATTCTTGGAATGTTGTATACATGCATAGGGTGTTGGATGAGGTGTAAATGAACAGGGTGTTGGTGAAAGTCCAGATGATTAGGGTGTTGGATGAGGTGTAAAGGCAAAGGGGGTTGGATGAAGTACTGAATGTCAAGGTGTTGGTTGAGGTGCAAATGCACATGATGTTGGATAAGGTGTAAATGATCAGGGTGTTGGGTGAAGTGCAGATGTTCAGGTGTTGATTGAGGTGTAAATGCACAACGTGTTGGATGAGATGCAAATGCACAGGGTGTTGGTTGAAATGTGCTGGGTGTTGGATAAGGTGTAAATGCACATGGTGCTGATGAAGTGAAAATGCTTAGGCTATTGGATGAGGTGTAAATGCTCAGGGATTTGGATGAAGTGCAGATGCTCAGCGTTTAAGATGAAGTGCAGATGGTCCGGGTGTAGGGTGAAGTGTTTGTGCTTAGGGTGTTGGATGAGGTGTAAATGCTCAGGGTGTTAAATGAAGTGATGATGTTCAGGGACTTGGCTGAGGTTGTAAATGCTTATGGTGTTGGCTGAAGTGAAGGTGCTCTGGGTGTTGGATGAGGTGTAAATGCACAGGGTGTTGGATAAAGGGAGGTGCTCAGTATGTTGGACTAGGTGAAAATGCACAAGGTGTTGATGCAATGGAAATGGTCATGTTGTTGGATGATATTTAAATGCTCGGATTTGGATAAAGTGCTCAGGATTTTGGATGAAGTTCAGATTCTCAGAATGTTGGGTGAAGTACTGATGCTTAGGGAGTTGGCTGATGTGTAAATGTACATGGTGTTGGATGGGGTGTAAATGCACAGGGTGTTGGATGAGGTGTAAAGTATCAGGGTGTTGGTTGAAGATCAGATGCTCAGGGTTTGGACGAGGTGTAAAGGCAAAGGGTGTTGGATAAAGTACTTATGCGCAGGGTGTTGGATGAGGTGCATATGCAAAGGGTGTTGGATGGGGTGAAAATGAACCAGGTGTTGGATTAAGCACACATGCTCAGGGTGTTGCACAGTTTGGTGGATAAGGTGTGAATAATTAGGGTGGTTGATGAGGTGTAAATAATCAGGGTGTTAGGTGAAGTGCACATGCTCAGAGTGTTGGATGTGGTGTAAATTGACAGGGTGTTGGATGAGGTGTAAATGATCAGGGTGGTGGGTGAAGTGCAGAAGTGCAGGGTGTTGGATGAGGTGTAAATGCATAGCGTGTTGGATGAACTATAGCTGCCCAGGATGTTGCATGATATGTAAATGCACAGGTTGTTGGATGAGGGTTAAATGCCCAGGGATCTGGTTGAAGTTCAGATGCCCAGGGTGTAGATGAAGTGCAGATGTTCAGAGTGATGGATGAAGTGCAGATGCACAGTGTGCTGGATGAAGCACTGATGAACATGGTATTGGATGAAGCACAGATGCTCAAGGTTCTGGATGAGGTGCAAATGCTGAGGGTGTTGGATGAAGTGCAGGTACTCAGAGTGTTGGCAGATGTGCAGGGTGATGGATGAGGTGCAGATGCCCAGAGTGTTGGATGAATTGCAGGTACTCAGGGTGTTGTGTAAAGTGCAGTTGCTTAGAGTATTGGATGAAGTACAGATGGTCAGGGTGTTGGATGTGGTGCAACTGGTCAGTGTGTTGGATGAAGTGTAAATGCTCAGGGTGTTGGATGAAGTGTAAATGCACAAGGGTGTTGGATGAAGTGCAGATGCTCAGGGTGTTGGATGAGGTGCAGGTCTACAGGGTGTTGGATTAAGTGCATATACTCATGATGTTGGATGAAAAGCAGGTACTCAGTGTGTTGAATAAAGTGCAGGTACTCAGGGTGCTGGATGAGGTGCAGATGCACAGGGTGTTTGGTGAGGCGCATATGCTCAGGGTGCTGGAAAAGGTGGTGATTCTCAAGATGTTAGAGGAGGTGGTGATGCTCAAAGTGTTGGATGAAGTGCAGGTACTCAGGGTGTTGGATGAGCTGCAGATGCACAAGGTGTTTGGTGAGGTGAGGTGCAGATGCTCAGGGTGTTGAAAAAGGTGATGATGCTCAGGGTGTTGCAAAAGGTGGTGATGTTCAGAGTACTGGAGGAGGCGGTGATGCTCAGGGTGTTGGAGCAGGTGGCGATGCTCAGGTTGTTGGAGAAGGCGGTGATGCTCAAAGTGTTGGGTGAAGTGCTGGAAGAGGCGGTGTTGCTCAGGGTGTTGGAGGAGGCGGTGATGTTCAGGGTGTTGGAGGAGGGGTGATGCTCAGGGTGTGTGAGGAGGCAGTGATGCTTAGGGTGTTGGAAGAGCACAGAAACAAAATAATGCGGAGGAATAAATAAAGAAAGAATTATTTCTATGGGGAACAACAAGTTAGTCCCTACCGATGAGTACTTAATCCCTGAACCGTCTTTCTTTTTATAACTCAGATACCAACTCCGGGTGTACTATCAAAGAAATACTTTATCTTTTTTTAATCACTTTTTTAAATATCAAAAAAGCACATAAACATATACACAAATATATACATACATATACATTTACAACTCCTTCCTGCTAATCACAAACAAAGAAGATTCCTTCCAAAAGCAATCTGGAAAAAGAGGTAGTCCAAGACACACTAGAAGGGGTAAATCAACCCTCCACATAATACAAGAAGTGTGTATTCAATTTTCTTATATATCAATCGTAGTCTGTCGGACTCCTCTGTGGTGTAGGGTCGACGCGTTTCAGCCCATTCTGTCGGGCCTCATCAGGACAAGGACAAAAGTAATACAACGCCGCTTGATGGGGAAAGTTTAGTGCTCCGTATAGGTACTAAAGGAATCTCCTCTATAGTGTCTTCATGATGACACTATTCTCAGTAAATCAATCAATGATAAATCTGTAGTACGGAGCCTAGAACACTGGTCTGTAAATGGACAGCTAATGAAAACGTCTATGCAGAAAAGATATCCAAAAAATCGGGGAACAGCATCCACTTACAGCCGCTCTCCGAGAGCTGCTGCAGTAAAAGCGACGAGCAGGCAGCAAAACAACGGCTGGATAACTCTTGCTTCCTGATGCCGTCTTGGGTGCCGGGAATCCGTTCGCATGAAGAGGTGGTGATGCTCAGGGTGTGTGAGAAAGCGGTGGTGCTCAGGGTGTTGGAGGAGGCAGCAATGCTTAGGGTGGTGGAGGAAGTGGTGATGCTTAGGGTGTTGGAGAAGGCGGTGATGCTCAGGGTGTTGGAGGGGGTGGTGATGCTCAGGATGCTGGAGTAGGCGGTGATGCTCGAAGTGTTGGGTGAAGTTCAGATGCTCAAGGTGCTGAAGGAGGCTGTGATACACAGGGTGTTGGAGGAGGCGGTGATGCTTAGGCTGTTGGGTGAAGTGCAGATGCTCAGGGTGCTGGAGAAGATGGTGATGCTGAGGGTGTTGGAGGAGGCAGTGATGCTCACGATGTTGGAGGAGGCGGTGATGCTCAAAGTGTTGGGTGAAGTGTAGATGCTCAGGCTGCTGGAGGAGGTGGTGATGCTAAGTATGTTGGAGGAAGTGGTGATGCTCAGGGTGCTGGAGGAGGCAGTGATGCTCAGGGTGCTGGAGGAGGCAGTGATGCTCAGGGTGTTGCAGGAGGCGATGATGCTCAGGGTGCTGGAGGAGGCAGTGATACTCAGGGTGGTGGAGGAGACGGTGATGCTCAGGCTGTTGGAGGAGGCGGTGATGCTCAGGGTGTTGGAGGAGGCGGTGATGAGCCGGGTGTTGGAGGTGGTGATGCTCAAGGTGTTGAGGAGGCGGTGATGCTCCGGGTGCTGGAGGAGGCGGTGATGCTCAGGGTGCTGGAGGAGGCAGTGATGCTCGGGGGTGTTGCAGGAGGTGGTGATGCTCAGGGTGCTGGAGGAGGCGGTGATGCTCTGGGTGTTGCAGGAGGCGGTGATGCTCAGGGTGCTGGAGGAGGCGGTGATGATCAGGGTGTTGACAAAGTTAGTGATGCTCAGGCTGTTGGAGGAGACGATGATGCTCATGGTGTTGTGGGAGGCAGTGATGCTCATGGTGTTGCAAGAGGAAGTGACACGCAATGTGTTGAAGGAGGCAGTGGCGTGCAGGGTGTTGTTGGAGGCAGTGGTGCGCAGGGTGTTGCAGGAGGCAATGATGCTCAGGGTGTTGCAAGAGGCAATGATGCTGAGCTTGCTGGAGAAGGCTGATGCTCAGGGTGTTGCGAGAATTGGTGATGCTCAGGGTGATGGAGGAGGCGCTGATGCTCATGGTGTTGGAGGAGGCGGGGATGCTCATGATGTTGCTGAGGTAGTGAAGTACAGGGTGTTAGAGGAGGCAGTGACACGCACAGTGTTGGAGGAGACGGTGACATGCAGGATGTTGTTAGAGGCGGTGTCGCGCAGGGTGCTGGAGGAGGCGGTCATGCTCAGGGTGTTGCAGGAGGCAGTGATGCGCAGGGTGATGGAGGAGGTGAAGATGCTCTGTGTGTTGGAGGAGGAGGTGATGCTCAGGGTGTTCCAGGAGGCGGTGATGCTCAGTGTGTTGGAGGAGGTGGCGATGCTCAGGGTGTTGGAGAAGGCTGTGATGTTAGGGGAGCTGCAGTAGGCAGTGACGCTCACGGTGTTGAAGGGGGCAGTGACACGCAGGTTGTTAGAGGGAGTGACACACAGGGTGTTGGAGGAGGTGCTGATGCTCAGGGTGTTCCAGGAGGTGGTGATGCTCATTGTGTTGGAGGAGGTGGCGATGCTCAGGGTGTTGTTGGAGGCGGTGATGCTTAGGATGCTGAAGGAGGCGGTGAAGCTCAGGGTGCTGAAGGAGGCTGTGATGCTCATGGTGTTGCGGGAGGTGGTAATGCTAAGGTTGTTGCAGAGTGATCTGATGCTAAGGTTGTTACAAGAGGCAGTGATGCTCAGGGTGTTGCAGGAGACAGTGATGTTCAGGGTGCTGAAGGAGGCTGTGATGCTCAGGGTGTTGCAGGAGACGGTGATGTTCAGGGTGCTGAAGGAGGCTGTGATGCTCAGGGTGTTGCAGGAGACGGTGATGTTCAGGGTGCTGAAGGAGGCTGTGATGCTCAGGGTGTTGCAGGAGACGGTGATGTTCAGGGTGCTGGAGGAGGCGGTGATGCTCAAGGTATTAAAGGAGAAGGCGGCTATGCTCTGGGTGCTTGAGGAGGCGGTGATACACAGGGTGTTGGAGGAGGCAGAGATGTGCAGGGTGGTGGAGGAGGCAGTGATGCACAGAATGGTGGAGGAGGTGGAGATGTGCAGGGTGGTGGAGGAGGCGGTGATGCGCAGAGTGTTTGAGTAGGCGGTGATGGGCAGGGTGTTGGAGGAGGTGGTGATGTCCAGGGTTTTGCAGAGGGATGTGATGCGCAGAGTGTTGAAGGAAGCGGTGATGCTTAGGGTGTTGCAGTAGAATGTAATGCTCAGGGTGTTGCAGGAGGCGGAGATGCTCAGGGTGTTGGAGGAGGTGGTGATGCTCAGGGTATTCCAGGAGGCGGTGATGCTCAGTGTGTTGGAGGAGGTGGTGATACTCAGGGTGTTGTTGTGAGGCAGTTATGCTTAAGATGTTGGAGGAGGCAGTGATGCTCAGGGTGCTGGAGGAGGCTGTGATTCTCAGGGTGTTGCAGGAGGTGGTGATGCACAGGGTGCTGCAGGATGTTATGCTCCAAGTGTTACAGGAGGCTGTGATGCTCAGGGTGCTGGAGGAGGCGGTGATGCTAAGTATGTTGGAGGAAGTGGTGATGCTCAGGGTGCTGGAGGAGGCAGTGATGCTCAGGGTGCTGGAGGAGGCAGTGATGCTCAGGGTGCTGGAGGAGGCAGTGATGCTCAGGGTGTTGCAGGAGGCGATGATGCTCAGGGTGCTGGAGGAGGCAGTGATACTCCGGGTGGTGGAGGAGACGGTGATGCTCAGGCTGTTGGAGGAGGCGGTGATGCTCAGGGTGTTGGAGGAGGCGGTGATGAGCCGGGTGTTGGAGGCGGTGATGCTCCGGGTGCTGGAGGAGGCGGTGATGCTCAGGGTGCTGGAGGAGGCAGTGATGCTCGGGGGTGTTGCAGGAGGCGGTGATGCTCACGGTGTTGCAGGAGGCAGTGATGATCAGGGTGTTGGAGGAGGCGGGGATGCTCAGGGTGCTGGAGGAGGCGGTGATGATCATGGTGTTGAGAAAGTTAGTGATGCTCAGGCTGTTGGAGGAGACGATGATGCTCATGGTGTTGTGGGAGGCAGTGATGCTCATGGTGTTGCAAGAGGCAGTGACGCGCAATGTGTTGGAGGAGGCAGTGGCGTGCAGGGTGTTGTTAGAGGCAGTGGTGCGCAGGGTGTTGCAGGAGGCAATGATGCTCAGGGTGTTGCAAGAGGCAATGATGCTGAGCTTGCTGGAGAAGGCAGTGATGCTCAGGGTGTTGCGAGAATTGGTGATGCTCAGGGTGATGGAGGAGGCGCTGATGCTCATGGTGTTGGAGGAGGCGGGGATGCTCATGATGTTGCTGAGGTAGTGAAGTACAGGGTGTTAGAGGAGGCAGTGACACGCACAGTGTTGGAGGAGACAGTGACATGCAGGATGTTGTTAGAGGCGGTGTCGCGCAGGGTGCTGGAGGAGGCGGTCATGCTCAGGGTGTTGCAGGAGGCAGTGATGCTCAGGGTGTTCCAGGAGGCGGTGATGCTCAGTGTGTTGGAGGAGGTGGCGATGCTCAGGGTGTAGGAGAAGGCTGTGATGTTAGGGGTGCTGCAGCAGGCAGTGACGCTCATGGTGTTGAAGGGGGCAGTGACACGCAGGTTGTTGGAGGCAGTGACACACAGGGTGTTGGAGGAGGCGCTGATGCTCAGGGTGTTCCAGGAGGTGGTGATGCTCATTGTGTTGGAGGAGGTGGCGATGCTCAGGGTGTTGTTGGAGGCGGTGATGCTTAGGATGCTGAAGGAGGCGGTGAAGCTCAGGGTGCTGAAGGAGGCTGTGATGCTCATGGTGTTGCGGGAGGTGGTAATGCTAAGGTTGTTGCAGAGTGATCTGATGCTAAGGTTGTTACAAGAGGCAGTGATGCTCAGGGTGTTGCAGGAGACGGTGATGTTCAGGGTGCTGAAGGAGGCTGTGATGCTCAGGGTGTTGCAGGAGACGGTGATGTTTAGGGTGCTGAAGGAGGCTGTGATGCTCAGGGTGTTGCAGGAGAAGGTGATGTTCAGGGTGCTGAAGGAGGCTGTGATGCTCAGGGTGTTGCAGGAGACGGTGATGTTCAGGGTGCTGGAGGAGGCGGTGATGCTCAAGGTATTAAAGGAGAAGGCGGCGATGCTCTGGGTGCTTGAGGAGGCGGTGATACACTGGGTGTTGGAGGAGGCAGAGATGTGCAGGGTGGAGGAGGAGGCAGTGATGCACAGAATGGTGGAGGAGGTGGAGATGTGCAGGGTGGTGGAGGAGGCGGTGATGCGCAGAGTGTTTGAGTAGGCGGTGATGGGCAGGGTGTTGGAGGAGGTGGTGATGTCCAGGGTTTTGCAGAGGGATGTGATGCGCAGAGTGTTGAAGGAAGCGGTGATGCTTAGGGTGTTGCAGTAGAATGTAATGCTCAGGGTGTTGCAGGAGGCGGAGATGCTCAGGGTGTTGGAGGAGGTGGTGATGCTCAGGGTATTCCAGGAGGCGGTGATGCTCAGTGTGTTGGAGGAGGTGGTGATACTCAGGGTGTTGTTGGAGGCTGTTATGCTTAAGATGTTGGAGGAGGCAGTGATGCTCAGGGTGCTGGAGGAGGCTGTGATTCTCAGGGTGTTGCAGGAGGTGGTGATGCACAGGGTGCTGCAGGATGTTGTTATGCTCCTAGTGTTACAGGAGGCTGTGATGCTCAGGGTGCTGGAGGAGGCGGTGATGCTCAAAGTGTTGGAAGAGGCGGTGATGCTCAGGGTGCTGTAGGAGGCAGTGATGCACAGTGTGGTGGAGGAGGCGGTGATGCGCAGGGTGGTGGAGGAGGTGATGATGCGCGGAGTGTTGGAGTAGGCAGTGATGCGCAGGGTGTTGCAGAGGGATGTGATGCTCAGGGTGTTGCAGGAGGCTGTGATGCTCAGGGTGTTGGAGGAAGCAGTGATGCTCAGGGTGTTGATGATGCTCATGATTTAGGAGACGGTTATGCTCAGGGTGTTGGAGGAGGCGGTGATGCTCAAGGTGTTGGAGGAGGCGGTGATGCTCAGGGTGCTGGAGGAGGCGGTGATGCTCAGGGTTCTAGAGGAGGCAGTGATGCACAGGGTGGTGGAGGACGCGGTGATGCGCAGGGTGGTGGAGGAGGCGGTGAAGCGCAGAGTGTTGGCGTAGGCAGTGATGCGCAGGGTTTTGGAGGAGGCGGTGATGCTCAGGGCGTTGCAGAGGGATGAGATGCTTGGGGTGTTCCAGGAGGCTGTGGTACTCAGGGTGTTGGAGGAGGCGGTGATGCTCAGGGTGTTGGAGGAGACGGTGATGCGCAGGGTGTTGGAGGAGGTGGTGATGCTCAGGGTGTTGGGTGAAGTGCAGATGGTCAGGGTCCTGGAGAAGGCGGTGATTCTCTGTGTTGCGGGAGGCGGTAATGCTCAGGGTGTTGGAGGAGGCTGTGACAATCAGGGTGTTGTAGGAGTCGGTGACGCTCAGGGTGTTGGAAAAGGTGATGCTCAGAGTGTTGGAGGAGGTGGTGATGTGCAGGGTTTTTGAGGAAGCGGGAATGATCGGGGTGTTGGAGGAGGCAGGGATGCTCTGGGTGTAGAAGGTGGTGATGCACAGGGTGCTGGAGGAGGCGGTGATGCTCATGGTGTTGGAAGAGGCGAGGATGCTCATGATGTTGCTGAGGTAGTGAAGTACAGGGTGTTAAAGGAGGCAGTGACGCACAGTGTTGGAGGACACAGTGACATGGAGGATGTTGTTGGAGTCGGTGTCGCGCAGGGTGTTGGAGGAGGTGATGATGCTCAGGGTGTTGGAGCACGCAGTGACACACAGGGTGTTGCAGGAGGCAGTGATGCTCAGGGTGTTGGAGGAGGTGGCGATGCTCAGAGTGTTGGAGAAGGCTGTGATGTTAGGGGTGCTGCAGTAGGCAGTGACGCTCACGGTGTTGAAGGGGGCAGTGACACGCAGGAGGTTGGCGGCAGTGACACACAGGGTGTTGGAGGAGGCGCTGATGCTCAGTGTGTTCCAGGAGGCGGTGATGCTCAGTGTGTTTGAGGAGTTGGCGATGCTCAGGGTGGTGTTGGAGGCGGTGATGCTTAGGATGTTGAAGGAGGCAGTGAAGCTCAGGGTGCTGGAGGAAGCTATCCGGAAAAAGAAGTAGTCCAAGACACACTAGGAGGCGGTGATGGTCATGTGTTAGAGGAGGCAATGATGCTCCCGATGGTGGAGGAGGCGGTGATGCTCAAAGTTTTGTGTGAAGTGCAGATGCTCAGGGTATTTGGTTGAAGTGCAGATGCTCAGGGTGCTGGAGGAGGAGGTGGTGATGCTAAGGATGTTGGAGGAAGTGGTGATGCTCAGGGTGCTGGAGGAGGCAGTGATGCTCAGGGTGCTGGAGTAGCAGTGATGCTCAGGGTGTTGCAAGAGAAGGTGGTGCTCAGGGTGTTGAAGGAGGCGGTGATGCTTGAAGTGTTGAGTGAAGTGCAGATGTTCAGGATGTTGGAGGAGGCGGTGATGCTCAGGGTGCTGGAGGAGGCAGTGATGCTCGGGGTGTTACAGGAGGCGGTGATGCTCAGGGTGCTGGAGGAGGCGGTGATGCTCTGGGTGTTGCAGGAGGTGGTGATGATCAGGGTGTTGCGAAAATTGGTGATGCTCAGGCTGTTGGAGGAGACGATGATGCTCATTATGTTGGAGGAGGCAGTGATGCTCATGATGTTGCAAGAGGCAGTGAAGTGCAATGTGCTGGAGGAGGTGGGGATGCTCAGGGTGCTGGAGGAGGCAATGATGCTAAGCTTGCTGGAGAAGGCGGTGAAGCTCAGGGTGTTGCGAGAGTTCGGTGATGCTCTGGGTGATGGAGGAGGCGCTGATGCTCATGGTGTTGGAGGAGGCGGGGATGCTCATGATGTTGCTGAGGTAGTGAAGTACAGGGTGTTAGAGGAGGCAGTGACACGCACAGTGTTGGAGGAGACGGTGACATGCAGGATGTTGTTGGAGGCGGTGTCGCACAGGGTGCTGGAGGAGGCGGGGATGCCCAGGGTGTTACAGGAGGCAGTGATGCGCAGGGTGATGGAGGAGGTGATGATGCTCAGGGTGTTGGAGCACGCAGTGACACACAGGGTGTTGGAGGAGGCGGAGATGCTCAGGGTGTTGGAGGAGGTGGTGATGCTCAGGGTGTTCCAGGAGGCGGTGATGCTCAGTGTGTTGGAGGAGGTGGCAATGCTCAGGGTGTTGGAGACGGCTGTGATGTTAGGGGGTGCTGCAGTAGGCAGTGACGCTCACGGTGTTGAAGGGGGCAGTGACACGCAGGCTGTTGTAGGCAGTGACACACAGGGTGTTGGAGGAGGCGCTGATGCTCAGGGTGTTCCAGGAGGCAGTGATGCTCGTGTTGGAGGAGGTGGCGATGCTCAGGGTGTTGTTGGAGGCGGTGATGCTTAGGATGCTGGAGGAGGCGGTGAAGCTCAGGGTGCTGGAGGAGGCTGTGATGCTCATGGTGATGCTAAGGTCGTTGCAGAGTGATCTGATGCTAAGGTTGTCACAAGAGGCAGTGATGCTCAGGGTGTTGCAGGAGACGGTGATGCTCAGGGTACTGGAGGAGGCGGTGATGCTCAAGGTGTTGGAAGAGGCGGTGATGCTGTGGGTGCTGGAGGAGGCGGTGATACACAGGGTGTTGGAAGAGGCAGTGATGCACAGGGTGGTGGAGGAGGCAGAGATGTGCAGGGTGGTGGAGGAGGCGGGGATGCGCAGAGTGTTGAAGGAGGCGGTGATGCTCAGGGTGGTGCAGTGGAATGTAATGCTCAGGGTGTTGGAGGAGGCGCTGATGCTCAGGGTGTTGGAGGAGGTGGTGATGCTCAGGGTATTCCAGAAGGCGGTGATGCTCAGTGTGTTGGAGGAGGCGGTGATACTCAGGGTGTTGTTGGAGGCGGTGATGCTCAGGGTGCTGCAGGAGGTTGCTATGCGCCTAGTGTTACAGGAGGCTGTGAGCTCAGGTGCTGGAGGAGGCGGTGATTCTCAAGGTGTTGGAAGAGGTGGTGATGCTCAGGGTGCTGGAGGAGGCAGTGATGCACAGGGTGGTGGAGGATGCGGTGATGCGCAGGGTGGTGGAGGAGGTGGTGATGCGCAGAGTGTTGGAGTAGGCAGTGATGCGCAGGGTTTTGCAGAGGGATGCGATGCGCAGAGAGTTGGAGTAGACTGATGCGCAGGGTGTTGCAGAAGGATGTGATGCTCAGGGTGTTGCAGGAGGCTGTGATGCTCAGGGTGTTGGAGGAGGCGGTGATTCTCCGGGTGTTGGTGATGCTCAGGATGTTGTAGGGGGGATCACTGACAAAATATCGAAGGTCAAAAAATCGACCTACAAAAATATCGGAGCAAGAATATCGATGTCAACAATATCGATATCCTATCTACAACATGGTAAGTACAAAAATATCGGGAAAAAAATATCGATGTCAAAAATATCGGGTTTTTTTGTTAAAAAAAATATGTAAAATAAACTAAATAATACTTATAAACATAGTTAAAAATATTTTATAATGTTTAAAATTAATAAGTAACATATAATTTAATAAAACATTAATTAAACATATACATATAATATATAATATATATACTTACTTAATAATCAGTTTAAATAATTATTTTAATAAATTATAAATTATTAAAAAATATTATAAATTACAAATACATCTATACACATAAAACAATAACATAAATAAAAATTAAATAATTATGTATAACAAATTAAAAAAATTAAATTTACTTTTAATAATTTTAAAATTAATTATATACTACATTAACTAAAATAATACAAAAAATATTAAATAGCGGAGGGAATAAAACTACTATTGCAACTCCCAAAAAAACAACAGTAAGAAAAATGTTGGATAGCGTAGAGGTTAAAATTACTATTCCCACTCTAGAGAGTGCAACAGTAAAAAAAGTATTGGATAGCGTAGGGATAAAAATTACTATTCCCACTCCAGGTAGTGCAACAGTAGGGAAAACGTTGGATAGCAAGAGGGTAAAAATTAATATTCCCACTCCAGTGAGTGCAACCGTAGGGAAAGCGTTGGATAGCGTAAGTGTAAAAATTACTATTCCCACTCCAGTGAGTGCAACAGTAGGGAAAGTGTTGGATAGCGTAGGGGTAAAAATTACTATTCCCACTCCAGGGAGTGCAACAGTAGGGAAAGCGTTGGATAGCGGGAGGGTAAAAATGAATATTCCTACTCCAGTGAGTGCAACAGAAGGGAAAGTGTTGGATAGCGTAGAGGTAAAAATTACTATTCCAACTCCAGAGAGTGCAACAGTAGGGAAAGTGTTGGATAGCGTAGGGGTAGAAATTACTATTCCCACTCCAGGGAGTGCAATAGTAGGGAAAGCGTTGGATAGCGTGAGGGTAAAAATTACTATTCCCACTCCAGTGAGTGCAACAGTAGGGAAAGTGTTGGATAGCGTAGGGGTAAAAATTACTATTCCAACTCCAGAGAGTGCAACAGTAGGGAAAGTGTTAGATAGCGTAGGGGTAAAAATTACTATTCCAACTCCAGAGAGTGCAACAGTAGGGAAAGTGTTGGATAGCGTAGAAGTTACAAATAACATACTTATAAATAAAATAATTTTTAAAAATAATTAATGAATTATTTAATAACTCTAAACTATTTACCAATACCAATAAATAATTATTAAAAACATAATTACCAATAGAAAATGTATTAACAATAAATTAATAACTATCAATAAATAATAATTAATAAATATTAATTACTAAATAATAAATATTGAACAATAAAATATTTTTAATAACAAAAAACATATACATTTTTAAAACTTAATTACCAATTAACTAATATTGAACAATTAAATGCTTTTTATACCAATAATAATAATAATTAAACATTAATTATGAATTAATCATTACTTCTTAATATATTAATTAAATTTATCAATAAATAATATTTAATAATATTTAATTACCAATTAATGATAAAACAACAATAAATTAATTTTTAGAACCAAAAATTCTAATTAAAAAAAATTACCAATTAATAATTAATGTCCAATAAATTAATTATCAATACCCCAAAATAAATTTAATAATTACTTAATTAGATTTCAATTACTTCCAAAAGTATTCCCCTATAAACGCACAACACACTCCAATAATAAAATAATACACTTAACATAATGATCAATTAATCAATTAATAAAAATTAACCAATTAATAAAAATTAATTACCAATTATTAATTAATTAACAATAATATAATTATCAATACCAATAAATTAAAATAAATTATAACTTAATTAAAATTAAATTACTTCCCACCCTATTCCCCTATAAACCCACAACCCGCTACGGTACAAAAAAAAAAAAATAACTTAAAAAAACATTATTAACATATAAAAATTGTATACATATATTTTTAGACAAGTAGAACACTTAACAAAAACACATATAACACATACATATTAAAAACATAACTAAATACATAACAATAATACAAATATCGATATTAGTAACATCGATATATTTGATTTCGATATTACTAACTTCGATATTACTTACATCGATATAAAAAAATTCGATATTACTTACCTTAGGGTCGATATTCTGTCCATCGATATTCTTAACATCGATATTCTGTCCCTTCGATATTGTGACTTCGATATTAGTGTATGTCAATATTTTATTTTCGATATTTTGACTGCTCACCGTTGTAGGAGACGGTGATGCTCAGGGTGTTGGAGGAGGCGGTGATGCTCAGGGTGTTGGAGGAGGCGGTGATGCTCGAGGTGTTGGAGGAGGCGGTGATGCTCAGGGTGCTGGAGGAGGCGATGATGCTCAAGGTGTTGGAGGAGGCGGTGATGCTCAGGGTGGTGGAGGAGGCGGTGATGCTTAGCGTGCTGGAGGAGGCGGTGATGCGCAGGGTGTTGGAGGAGGCGGTGATGCGCAGGGTGTTGGAGGAGGCGGTGATGCTCAGGGTGTTGCAGAGGGATGAGATGCTCAGGGTGTTCCAGGAGGCTGTGATGCTCAGGGTGTTGGAGGAGGCGGTGGTGCTCAGGGTGTTGGAGGAGGCGGTGATGCTCATGCAGTAGCGGCTGCTACTGGACCCGGGTGGTGGGGCAAGGGGTCACGGGGGGTGGTTAAAGGGGGCCAAAAAAAGAAAATATTTAAAAAAAACACATACCTGAAACGGCCGGCCTCTCCTTTGTCCTCCTTCCCTCTGACATCTTCCTGCACTCCCGGCCAGCAGCAGGAAGCACCCATCCTCCCAGCCTCCCCATAGCAGCGTTGTGTTTGGTCTGAGCGCCGTGGTTCGGCGCTCAGACGGGGACTGGGAGGGTTTGCATGTTCCTCACCAGGCTGTGTAATGCAGCCTGGTGGGGGACATGAAAAGTGTGCAGGACTGCTTGGGGCAGCCCGAGGGGCCGACCAAGCAGTCTCGGGCTGCCAAGCAGTCCTGCGCACTTCAGGAGTGAATAACACTCCTCTCCCTACTCCTCCAGCCCCGCCAGAGAGCCAATAAATTATATAGGTAAATAAAATGATAATAACATTAGTTATTATCATTTTATATTTCCTTTTGTCTAGTGGGGCAACGCTCCTCCGCCTTAGCAGAGGTGCCGCCACTGTGCTCATGGTGTCGCTAGAGGTGGTGATGCTCAGGGTGTTGCAGAGGGATGTGATGCTCAGGGTGTTGCAGGAGGCAGTGATGCTCAGGTTGTTGGAGAAGGCGATGAAGCCCAGCGTGCTGCAGGAGGTGGTGACCTGTAGGGAGTTGCAGAAGGCAGTGATGCTCAGGTTGTTGGAAGAGGCGGTGATGCTCAGGGTGTCGGAGGAGGCTGTGATGCTGAGGGCGTTGGAGGAGGCGGTTATGTGCGGGATGTCGGAGGAGGCGGTGATGCGCAGGGTGTTAGCGGAGGCTGTGATGCTCAGGGTTGTTGGAGGAGGCACTGATGCACAGGGATCTGCAGAGGGTGGTGATGCTCAGGGTGTTGTTGACGGTGGTGATGCTCAGGGTGTTGGAGCGGTGGTGATGCTCAGGGTGTTTGAGGAGACGGTGATGCTCAGAATGTTGGGTGAAGTGCAGATGCTCAGGGTGTTGGGGGAGGCGGTGATGCTCAGGGTGTTGGAGGAGGTGATGTGCAGGGTGTTGGAGGAGGCGGTGATGCTCAGGCTATTGGCGGAGGCGGTGATGCTCAGGGTGCTGGAGGAGGCGGTGATGCTCAGGGTGTCGGAGGAGGCAGTGATGCTCAGGGTTTTGGAGGAGGCGGTGATGCTCAGGGTGTTGCAGGTGGCAGTGATGCATAGCGTGTTGCAGGAGGCGATTATGCTCAGGGTGTTGTGTGAAGTCCAGGTGCTCCGGGTGTTGGATGAGGTGCAGATGCTCAGGATGTTGGAGGAGGCGGTGATGCATAGGGTGTTGGAGAAGGCGGTGATGCTCAGGGTACTGCAGGAGGAGTGGGTGATGCTCAGGGTGTTGGAGGAGGCGGTAATGCTGTGTGTTGAAGGAAACTGTGATGCTCAGGGTGTTGGAGGAGGTAGTGATGCTCAGGGTGTTAAGTAAAGTGCAGATGGGCAGGTTGTTGTAGGAGGCGGTGATGCTGAGGGTGTTCGAGGAGGCAGTGATGCTCAGGGTGTTGGACGAGGTAATGTGCAGGGTGTTGGAGAAGGCGGTGACGCTCAGTGTGTTGAGTAAAGTGCAGATGCTCAGGGTGTCTTAGGAGGCTATGATGCTCAGGGTGTTGCAAGAGGCAATGATGCTCAGGGTGTTGGCGGAGACGGTGATTCTCAGAGTGTTGGAGGAGGTGATGTCCAGGGTGTTCGAGAAGGCAGTAATGCTCAGAGTGTTGGAGGAGGCGGTGACGCTCAGGGTGTTGGGTAAAGTGCAGATACTCAGGGTGTTGCAGGAGGTGGTGATGCTCTGGGTGCTGGAAAAGGCAGTGAGGCTCATGGAGTTGGAGGAGGCGATGATGCTCAGGGTGTTGGAGGAGGCAGTGATGCTTAGGGTGCTGCAGGAGGTGGTGATGCTCAGGGTGTTGCAGTAGGTGGTGATGCTCAGGGTGTTGGAGGAGGCATTCATGCTCATGGTGCTGCAGGAGGTGGTGATGCTCAGGATGTTGCAGGAGGCGGTGATGCTCAGGGTGTTGGAGGAGGCAGTGATGCTCAGGGTGTTAGAGGAGGCAGTGATGCTCAGGGTGCTGCAGGAAGTGGTGATGCTCAGGGTGTTGGAGGAGGCAGTGATGCTCAGGGTGCTGGAGGAGATGGTGATGTTTAGGGTGTCGGAGGAGGCAGTGATGCTCAGGGTGTTTGTTGAACTGCAGATGCTCAGTGTTTTGGCGGAAGCGGTGATTCTCAGGGTGTCGGAGGAGGCAATGATGCTCAGGGTGTTGGGTGAAGTGCAGATGTTGAGGGTGTTGCAGCAGGTGGTGATGCTGAGGGTGTTGGAGGAGGTGGTGATGTTCAAGGTGTTGGAGGAGGCGGTAATGCATGTGGTGTTGTTGGAGGTGGTGATGCTCAGGGTGTTCGAGGAAGCGCTGATGCTCCGGTGCTGGAGGAGGTGGTGATGCTCAGGGTGTTGGGTGAAGTGCAGATGCTCATTGTGTTGGAGGAGCCGGTGACGCTCAGGGTGTTGGAGGAGGTCATGTGCAGGGTGTTGGAGGAGGCGGTGATGCTCAGGCTATTGGCGGAGGTGGTGATACTTAGGGTGCTGGAGGAGGCGGTGATGCTCAGGGTGCCAGAGGGGGCGGTGATGCTCAGGGTGTCAGAGGAGGCTGTGATGCTCAGAGTGTTGCAGGAGGCAGTGAGGCGTAGGGTGTTGCAGGAGGCGATTATGCTCAGGGTGTTGTGTGAAGTGCAGGTGCTCCGGGTGTTGGATGAGGTGCAGATGCTCAGGATGTTGGAGGAGGCAGTGATGTTCAGGGTGTTGGAGGAGGCAGTGATGCTCAGGGTGCTGCAGGAGGAGGGGGTGATGCTCAGGGTGTTGGAGGAGGTGGTGATGCTCAGGGTGCTGCAGGAGGCGGTGATGCTCAGCAAGTTGGAGGAGGCGGTGATGCTCAGGATGTTG
>CAWUFW010022166.1:0-101982 GCA_963921515.1 Calotriton arnoldi | reverse complement strand
GACGGAAGGAAGTCCATGGGTGTGGCGCACATCACCTGTAGGGACACAACAGCTACCAGCCTGGATGTGCAATCACGTCGTCGGTGGACACAGTTGACCAAACGAATCTGAAAGTACCCTGTGAAGGACAGAAATGACACACAGTCAAAAGCAATGCAGTACAGGACAGAACAGCAAAACTCATGCACAATACATGTTACAAGATACCCACCCAGAACCAAGTTAGCATGTCAACACTGTTGGGGAGTACAGCCCACCTGTAACCACACATCGCAACACACATACAGTCAAGTAGCCCATGGACACACTCCAACAGCGCCAGAGCCCCACCCACACATCATGCCAACTCACATCATTCACATGACACCTCAGGATACTCACATTCAGCTAAAGAAGTTGGTGATGAGCTGTGTGCGGACATCACCATCACCATCATCATCATCATCGTCACTGGCATCGTGGTCCAGGCCAGGATCCTCCACAGGTGGCGGATGTTGGTCATCGTCATCCTGGATGAGAGGCAACTCCTTCCGCACTGCCAGGTTGTGTAGCATGGAGCAGACGATGATAATCTTGCACACTTTCGCAGGGGCATATGGGAGGGACCCTCCGGTCTTGTCCAGGCAGCGGAAGCGGCTCTTCAGGAGACCAAAGGTCCGCTCAATCACTCTCCTGGTCCGACCATGTGCCTCATTGTAGCGCATCTGGGCAGGTGTCACAGGGTTCCTGAGGGGTGTCAGCAACCACGGCATGTTGGGGTATCCCGAGTCACCTACGGACAGACAAGTGCACATCAGCTGACTTGGAAAAGTGGGCGGAATACTACAGATCAGATCACACACAATGGCACAAAGTCAGTACACACCGACAAGCCAGGCACGCTGGTTCTGCATCTGTGCCATCATCCTGGGGATGCGACTACTCCTCATCACAAAGGCATCGTGTGCTGAACCAGGGAAACGGGCACACACGTGTGTGATGGTCATGTCTGCAAGACACACCACCAGTGCATTGACCGAGTGGTAGTGCTTGCGGTTCCTGTAGGCCTGCTCCTGGGCCTGTGGTGGTACCAAAGCCACATGTGTCCCATCAATGGAGCCAATGACATGCGGCATCCTCCCCAGGGCATAAAAGTCACTCTTCACGTCAGTGAGTCGTCGCAGTCTAGGGAAATAGATGTACCGGTTCAGGAAGAGCAACATTGCCGCCAAAACATCGCGGAGCACACGGCTGAACATGGTCTGTGACATCCCACCAGCAGACGCCACAGTATGTTGGAAGGTACCGGTGGCAAAGAAGTGTAGGGCTGCCATCACCTTCACCTTGGGGGTCAGCGCTGTAGGATACGGCCGGCCAGGCTGCAAATGTGGGGACAACTGCACTGCCAAATCCTCAATCAGCTGCCTGGTGAAGCGGTACCGTCGGATGCTGTCCCGTTCCACCATCGTTGCCAGGTCTGGGAATGGCCGATGGACAGCAGGAGCCCTGCAGTGCAGAGGAGAAGTAAGCAAGATCGTCAGTCACCCCACATATGCGGCATTGAACACACTCAAGATCCCAACATACATCATCATGAGGCACAACTACATGAAGTGTGCAGTACCGGAAGGACATGTATGGTACATACATGGCCAACATCTGTCAACACGGTCCTACAGGTGGCATCAATTTGTCCCAGGTTGGCCCATTGGATATCATGATGCCGTGTCACAGTCACCCCCACAGTGACATGTGAGGACAGATGTGCCCCAGGCACCACAGCTCAACGACAGGCACATTCCCAGGGACCCTGTAATGCCACATGGACACTGGCATCACCTGGAGTATCATGTGTACACCACAGCAAAACAAACATGACCCCCACAGGTAGTGGCCACACTTGCCATGGCAGGACAGACATGGACGTCTGTGACACACATGCACAACATCAGAGTCCATGCACACACAACGTGGATGTGGAGACTGTCTCCCATTGTGCACATGAAATCAGAGACATTGTAAACACTACATGCACAAAGACTGTGGAGGGCCATCACTATTGTGCCACTGGGACACCCTGGCTCAAACATACCGTCCCACATGGGACTCACGGGGTATGTGACATGACATACACAAACACCACTGTGAAATGTGACCATGACACATGCACAGATATGAACAGTTGCACATCACAGTGGTCACATACACGTAACACCCAGGATCCTGTCCCCATGAACACGTGCACAGCCTGGGGGTGGCTGCCCACAGGTGACACCCACAGGACAACATGTACACCAACATACACACAATAGGAAATGCAGCCTTACATGCCTTATGATAAGGTTTGGACAGGCTGTCGTGATGTAGGTGTGCCCCTCACTCCCTGGGAGCTATCTGTGGCTGGCATATGTCCATCTGAGACAGGCATGCTGACCTATGCCAGTCACATGTACAGTGATGCGTTGAACCGCAATGGACCGATCGGTGCCTCCGGCCGGCCCATTGCCTTCAATGTGTGCGGGTGCGCGTTGTACCCCTGTGCGCGTTGTACCGCAATGGACCGATCGGTGCCTCCGGCCGGCCCATTGCCTTCAATGTGTCGGGTGCAGCGTTGTACCCCTGTGCGCGTTGAACCACAATGGACCGATCGGTGCCTCCGGCCGGCCCATTGCCTTCAATGTGTGCGGGTACACTTGTACCCCTGTGCGCGTTGAACCGCAATGGACCGATCGGTGCCTCCGGCCGGCCCATTGCCTTCAATGTGTGCGGGTACGCGTTGTACCCCTGTGTGCGTTGAACCGCAATGGACCGATCGGTGCCTCCGGCCGGCCCATTGCCTTCAATGTGTGCGGGTACGCGTTGTACCCCTGTGCGCGTTGTACCGCAATGGACCGATCGGTGCGCACCCATTGACAATGGGCTTGCCTGGCAACGGACGCGTTTTCGAATTTCGAGCGAGTCGGTTGCTGGGAATTCAGTTGGTCACCCACAACAATGTTGCAAAATCATGTATGTCATGAAGTTGAAGTTTTGAAGGATGCTGTGGGCGTGTTTTGGTGCTGCTATTCCATGGATTGGCCAGATTCAGAAGATGCAAACGACTTGGACCTAGCACATATATATTGCTGGCTGTTCCCCTGAGAGCCCACTTGCCTGCACTACATGCTCCAGGACGACATCTGCCACTGCACTGCTGCTGTCTCTGCCCCTCTGGACCCTGCAATGGCACGTACTGTGGAGAGAGCCCCAGCCTTCAGCCTTGAGGAGAACCAGGCCCTGCTGGACAGCCTACTTCCACAGTACAGCAAGCTGTATGGGACACCAGGGGAGCAGGTGAGTGTCCTGTGCACTGCCTTTCTGAATGTGCATTTTGTCTGACTAGCAAGGCTGAGAGTCTGCACGCCACTGGCTAGCAGGCTCACTGAGTAGTTGTCACCCCCATAGTGTGTAGTGACTTGCACTGGACAGGTATGGTGCAGTGACAGTGCTTCTGAACAGGGTTTTACTCCCCATGCAATGATACCATGTAGTGACTTATGGAAAACTGTCCATGGAAAGCCGTGCACTGCCTGTGTACACCATGTGCCCCTGTGATTGCGACATGTATATGCAACTGTGTCATGCACGGATATGTTGCATGTGTAGTAATGGCCTTATCACTTTGTCATCCTGACAGGCTTCTGCCCATCGGAAGCAGGAGATATGGAAGGACATCGTCCGGGCTGTCCGGTCCGTGGGGGTCTACAAGCGCCGGATCCGCAACTGCCAAAAGAGGTGGCAGGACCTTCGGGGCTGGACCCGGAGGATTGCACGGGTCCAGCTGAAGCTGTTGCCTCCTCGCAGGAGGGGCGGAACACGGACCCTGACCCCCACATGCTCAGGATCCTGGCGGTGGTCTTTCCAGACCTGGATGGGCAGCTGAAGGCCAGAGAGCAGCAAGGAGGGGGTGAGTCAAAGACTGCACTGTGTACTCTATCTAACATGCTATGTGCCCTCCTCGGGCCTGGTTAAACTGCCACAGTACAGCAGTCATGTTGTCCAGGAGCCATGTCCCTCTATTGTGCACTGCCCACTCCTCATCTGATACCCAGGTGTGGCCCTTACATGCAGGGAATTCTGTCACTTAGGACTGTGTCCTTGCAGTTTGCTTGACTCAAGGTGGGAGACATCATCTGTTTCCCTGACTCTGTGGTGGGCATCATGGGTGGGTCCATTGCTTACACAATGCCTGTATTCTGACATGTATTCAGCGTGTTACTTTGATCTGTGGTCCAATTGCTGAGCTGATCCACCACATGTGGCTGGGGTATCTGGCACACACCCATGCTGCGGGTGGGAACAATGTTTGGGCCCCAGGAGTATGTATATGACGTGTGTCACACATACTTAGCCAGCTGCCTACAGTCCAGGGTTCATCCCTCATTCATGTGGGGCTGGACAGTCATGCCTACTCCAGGCCATACAATACACTCTGTACTCCCACTCCCGTGTATCAGCTGACACATTGTGCGCAGTGATTTGACCCCTCAGGTGTCTGCCTCTGTGTCAGTGTGCTGTGGATTAGTCGCCAGGACTGCTGTGGAGTTTCTTGGTAGGGGCTCAGCATGCCACTGGAGATGTGACCATAGGAGACGATACTTGTGTGACACATAGGTGTCTGATCAGCTGCCCATGCAGACTGGGGCATGTGAATGTGAAGTTCAGGCAGCTGTTCCCCATGCACAGCAGAGTGTGAGGGGCTCAGGTTCAGAGGGTAGTGTCACAGGTCTACCATATGTCCAATAGGTATGACCTGGACAGATGAGGGTTAAGAGGATGTGTTGTGGGGGGATGTACATGTGCACTTGTGCAGCTCCAGGACTTGCATTCCCCATGACCTACTATTGTGACACAGTGCAGAGTGTTGTTGTCTGGCTGCAAAGTCATACATCACTGAGACAGTGATGTATGACTTTGCAGTCATGCCTCCGCCATGGCATGTGTCTACTGATTGGTGAGCCTGCAGGGGAGTGACATGTGCTACATGCACACCATAGTGGCGCTGGCTATCAGGACATGGGTGCATCATGGTGTCTGTCGCTGGTATGCATCACATGCATTTCCTATTTGACTCTGGGCATCCCTTTCATCCGGAAACCTGTACTGACTCAGTGGCAAGAGCTGTGATGTGTGCATGTCCACATGCCACACCGTGTCCTCTGCACTGTCCAACTACTGTGTACTTGGTGCATGTGTCAACACTGGGGTGTTGCAATCCAACAGACACCAGACAGATGGGTGCAAGGCCATGTGGAATGTGAGTGCCATGCTTGGCATCAGACTGACAATTGACTTCTCCTGTTCAATTAGGGCACTTTTAGCAATGTACAACTGATGATGCCAGGGCTTGCTCTGTGATGTGCTGTGCTCACAGTGGTGTGTGCGTTATGTGCAGGTGACTGATGTCTGTCTGTATCCCCATTGTTTGCAGATACATCCACGGCCACGGAAGGGGACAGCTCCACGGACCAGGAGGAGCCAGAGAGCCAGACTGGGTCAGCAGCCGAGGAGTGGTCGGAGGGACCCAGTGGCACGGAGGGCGAGGGAGCCACACCGAGGAGTCCTCAGCAGCATCCACCTCAGCTGAGGACCAGAGCAACTCGGAGGATGACTCCCTTGTGGAGGCGGGTGTCAGCAGCCACCACACCCCAGCTAGTGTTGCTGTCCCCGCCACCACCAGCACCACCACCGCCCTCCCATCGGCTCCCATTCCCCAGGTCCGTGGAGGCTCCCATGTCCGGGAGCGTGTTTCCTTTGGGCCAGGCACCGCACCCCCTGCCCCTGTGTCCCCTGCTGCCCTGAGTGAGGAGTCTGTGTACCTCCTTCGCCAGCTCCATGTAGGGCAGACAGCCATGCTGAGTGTCCTCCATGCGCACACCGCGCTGTTGACTCAGCTGGTGTCGTTCATGGAGGGCATCTCATCGGGCATGTCTGACCTACAGAGGGGCAATAGGTCCATGGACTCCTCCCTGACGGCAGCAGTGTCCCTCCTCAAACGGTCCCTCACCCCTCCTGCCTCTGCTCCATCCACACTCCCCAGCACCTTACCCGTCCCAAGCACACACACACCGGCACAGGCACACACCAGCACACACACATCCAGCACACTGACACACACGCCAATGACAAAACGCACACGCACGCACATTCAGGGGACTGAAGCCAGACTCACAGGGGATGGGGCCCTGGAACACACACACGCATCCACATGCACTGCGCAGTCCTCAGTTCCCTCTCCCTCCAAAGCACCCTCCATTGCCTCACCTGCAACCCCAAAGTCACAGCAGCTCTTCCTCTGTGACCTCGGCCTCTTCCCCACCGATGAAGCTGCTCCAGCATCCCGGGGAAGAGGAAGCCCACCCACACGGAGCAGAGTGCCCCTCGCCCCCGGACACCCTCCCCAGGCGCAGACGGACTGAGGCCCCCACCCGCAAGTCCCCCGGAGTCCTAAGAGCAAGACCCCGCCACCGCCCTGCAGCTCAGGCACAAGGTCTCCGTCCTCCATCCCTCAGGCCCCCACTGCACAGGTGCCCCCACCACACCCTGCCCCAGGTTCCCCCACCCACAGATATACCATCCCCAAGAGGATCAGGCCTTCTCCCCCTGCCACTTGCTCTCCCAGCACCACACCCCCGCTGCGCTTGTCTGTGCCACTGATGTGGTGAGGGTGTCCTCCCCCTCTGTCCAACCCACCTTGCCTGTTCCCCATTCTCCTCCCCTGGAGGTAGGCACTGCAGTGGAGTCCACTACCGCCCTGTCTGACTTGGGCACTGCAGTGGCGGACCTGTCCACTCCATCTGCAGGGTCCACTGCAGTTGTGCCGGCACCCACGACATCTGAGTCATGCCCCCCAGTTGTGCCGGCACACACCATGTCAGACACCTCCACTGCAGTTGTCAGTGGCTCTCCAGCACCCACCACCCCTTCCCTGACTCCCCCTGGTGAGCCCTGATCCTGTCCCTGCGGTGCCTGGCCTGCCCCCGGTTGCCCCTCCTAGTGGATTGTCCCTGGTTTTGTGCAGGCATGCGTAGGGTGACATCTGCCAGTGTCACCCTGTTTGAACTTTGACAATGGACTGGCCATTGGCCTTTGCTCTATTTTTTCTGGACGTCGTTTTCAATCAACACATATGCTGAATAAAGCAACTTTCTTTTCTCTAGTGCTCATGCTTCAGATGTACATGTTGTTGGTGCTGCTAACCATGCCCTTGCTGCAGTGATGGTGATATCTGGTCTCATGATTATGAAGTGTTACTGTGCAGGAACCCATGTGGTCCAGGGGAATGTGTCCTATCATGTGGTGTATCCATGTCATCAATAGCAGCATCTGAGGGTGTCATGTGTTCAGTATTTGGCAATGGGTTTCCTACTTACATTGGCAATTTCATATCTGTGGCTTCCACCCCTGCACATCTGTTGTGCCTGCCATCGTTGCATTTGTCTACTTCCCTGACCGTGTTGCCATCTCCAGTGGACATGCAGGTTTGGGCATCAATGGGGAAGGACTCATCCGTGTAGTCAGTGCAACATTGCTATACAAGTGTGTTGGATCTGTGCTGATGATTCCGTTGGCACATCCATGACCAGGCTGATGTGATGGGAGCCCTCATTTGGTGCTAATTGTTGATTGTGTGACCAAGTGCTCAGCTGACATGATGGGGCCCTACTGGAGGCAACATATGGCACAGCTTTCCTCACACAGGAGTGGAGTCCCCTCATGGCAGTGTGTACACGTGTGACATTGCCTGCGCCCAAGGTGTGTGTTGTATGTGCATGTCTGTGTGTTCACTTCCATTTATCTGCGCATGCTGTGATCCCTAGTGTTGTACCTGTTTGTGATGCTTGCTGACTTGAGCTATGTTCCCCCAAAGTCTTCTCCCTGTGTTCTCTGTGATGTGGGTGCATGGCACATTACTGGTCATCAGGGTGTCACCCATAGGTGTGTTTGCTGTCAGGGCTGAGTTTGTGTGCAGACGCAGATGGGTCACAGTCAGGTTTCCCCTTGGCACTTGTTGTTTGCCCCTGTCATGTGATTTTCAGTTCGTGTTATCTTTCAGTGATTGTGACACGTTGTGTGTGTGACTGCTGGCACTCCTCAGGGTCCGGGCTGCAATGTTGGTTGTTGTCTATGTGTGTTCTTTGTGGGTGACCTTGGCTTCTTCATTGGTGTGTGACTGTGGCTGGGATCCCATTGGTTGGTGTGGTATCGCCGTCATGTCCATGTACAGCGTAGTGTGCAGTGTGTCAGACATTCAGGAGTCTTGTTCAGTGGCCATGTGTGATGTGTTTCTGCACCTTGGTTCCCACCCACCACCCTGGAATAGTCATGGGTGCATGTGCAATGTCACCAGTGCATGTGTACTTCACTGCTGCACATTGTTAGAGGTCGAGGGGTGTGGTCTTGAGTGTGTGCAGATGGGAGTTGTTGCCCAGCTAGTCCCCTGCCTCCATGTTGGCCTTGGCTTACTGGCCATGCTGATTGATTTGTGCTTGTGTAGGTGTGATGGTAGTTTGTTGCTCAGGACACCTGACTGTGGTTCACAGTGTGAACGACATTTAGCTTTGTCATCACAGTGGTATTTTTATTCAGCCCAGGGTCACCACATTGTGGGGGCCCTGGGGGTGGTGCTGTGGTGTGTCTGTGTCTTGCTGTGTCAGTTGTTGTTCCTACGTGCCTGTGTGACATGTGTGTTTTGTGCTCCCTCTCATCTGACAATGCCTGCTTGCCCACATAGGGGATTTGGATCCATGAGTTACCTTAGTGTGGCAGTGTATGCACATCTGTATGATTGGTATTCAGCTCTCCTCATGTGTTGTGTGGTTGCCTGGGGACACTGGCACCCCCACCCCTCACCTGCTGTGTATGATGACAGTGTTGGTCTGCCTGTTTGTGTTTGTGCATCTGCACCACTGCATTGGCATATCTTGGGTGTGCCATTGGCTGTATGTTGTTTGGTGTGTTTCCCCTGCTGTCCCTGGGACTCCTAGGTCATCGGTCAGCACAGTGATCATGGTTTGTGTGTCCCATTGCTGCCATGGTATGGTATCTGTTCACCTCACATCTGCTGTCTCCACAGGATATCTGCATTTGTGTGCCCATTGGTGCAAATATGTGGTTCTGCATTCTGATGGTCACTTCTGTCATTGTGTCATTGATGACTGTTGACGGTCTCAGCCCCCATGGGTGTTGTTTGTCTGCACATGGCCAAAGGAATGTTTCATTTGCACTGCAGTATTTGGCTCCCCCAATTTATGTTGCAATGGGACACATACACTACTTTGAAAAGATGAGTTTTTGGTTCTGTGACCAGGAATGATCCATGCAGTTTGGCAGTTGCAGCTCTTTCTTTGTCAACAATTACCTTTTGGTCACTGTGATGATGAGGGTGTAGACCCCATTGCCACAATGGTCAGTATGTGCTTCGGCTATGGACCCCACACTTGCCTTTTGGTCACTGTGATGATGGGGGTTTAGACCCCATTGCCACAATGGTCAGTATGTGCTTCGGCTATGGACCCCACACTTGCCTTTTGGTCACTGTGATGATGGGGGTTTAGACCCCATTGCCACAATGGTCAAAATGTGCTTCAGCTATGGACCCCACACTTGCCTTTTGGTCACTGTGATGATGGGGGTTTAGACCCCATTGCCACAATGGTCAAAATGTGCTTCAGCTATGGACCCCACACTTGCCTTTTGGTCACTGTGATGATGGGGGTTTAGACCCCATTGCCACAATGGTCAAAATGTGCTTCAGCTATGGACCCCACACTTGCCTTTTGGTCACTGTGATGATGGGGGTTTAGACCCCATTGCCACAATGGTCAAAATGTGCTTGACTATGGACCCCACACTTACCTTTTGGTCACTGTGATGATGGGGGTTTAGGCCCCATTGCCACAATGGTCATGGGCTGCTTGCATTGTGGGTGCCACACACATATATGTGTGGCACATGTGCTAGGGGGTCACATTGTATGTTCAAAGTCATGTTCGGTGTTGTAGGCATTTGACACAGCCTACACACGCTTGTCATGGTGGTGGGGGATGTCTTTATCTTGCATTCCCTAGGTTGTGGTGTGCTTGTTGTGTCATGCATTGTCCATCCTATGAGTGGGGGTGGTAGTAGTGGTAGGCATCCAGCCCCCCTGGCTAAGGGTGGTAGTAGTGGTAGGCATCCAGCCCCCCTGGCTAAGGGTGGTAGTAGTGGTAGGCATCCTGCCCCCCTGGGTGAGGGTGGTAGTAGTGGTGGGCATCCTGCCCCCTGGCTAAGGGTGGTAGTAGTGGTAGGCATCCTGCCCCCCTGGGTGAGGGTGGTTGTGGTGGTGGGCATCATGCCACCCCTGGCTAAGGGTGGTAGTAGTGGTAGGCATCCTGCCCCCCCTGGGTGAGGGTGGTAGTAGTGGTAGGCATCCAGCCCCCCTGGGTGTGGGTGGTAGTAGTGGTAGGCATCCTGCCCCCTGGCTAAGGGTGGTAGTAGTGGTAGGCATCCTGCCCCCTGGTGAGGGTGGTAGTAGTGGTGGGCATCCTGCCCCCCTGGCTAAGGGTGGTAGTAGTGGTAGGCATCCTGCCCCCTGGGTGAGGGTGGTAGTAGTGGTGGGCATCCTGCCCCCCTGGCTAAGGGTGGTAGTAGTGGTAGGCATCCTGCCCCCCCTGGGTGAGGGTGGTTGTGGTGGTGGGCATCATGCCACCCCTGGCTAAGGGTGGTAGTAGTGGTAGGCATCCTGCCCCCCCTGGGTGAGGGTGGTAGTAGTGGTGGGCATCCTGCCCCCCTGGGTGAGGGTGGTAGTAGTGGTAGGCATCCTGCCACCCCTGGGTGAGGGTGGTAGTAGTGGTAGGCATCCAGCCCCCTGGGTGTGGGTGGTAGTAGTGGTAGGCATCCTGCCCCCCTGGGTGAGGGTGGTAGTAGTGGTGGGCATCCTGCCCCCTGGCTAAGGGTGGTAGTAGTGGTAGGCATCCTGTCCCCCTGGGTGAGGGTGGTTGTGGTGGTGGGCATCATGCCACCCCTGGCTAAGGGTGGTAGTAGTGGTAGGCATCCTGCCCCCCCTGGGTGAGGGTGGTAGTAGTGGTGGGCATCCTGCCCCCCTGGGTGAGGGTGGTAGTAGTTGTAGGCATCCTGCCACCCCTGGGTGAGGGTGGTAGTAGTGGTAGGCATCCAGCCCCCCCTGGGTGTGGGTGGTAGTAGTGGTAGGCATCCAGCCCCCCTGGGTGTGGGTGGTAGTAGTGGTAGGCATCCTGCCCCCCTGGCTAAGGGTGGTAGTAGTGGTAGGCATCCTGCCCCCCTGGGTGAGGGTGGTAGTAGTGGTGGGCATCCTGCCCCCTGGCTAAGGGTGGTAGTAGTGGTAGGCATCCTGCCCCCCTGGGTGAGGGTGGTAGTAGTGGTGGGCATCCTGCCCCCTGGCTAAGGGTGGTAGTAGTGGTAGGCATCCTGCCCCCCTGGGTGAGGGTGGTTGTGGTGGTGGGCATCATGCCACCCCTGGCTAAGGGTGGTAGTAGTGGTGAGGCATCCTGCCCCCCTGGGTGAGGGTGGTAGTAGTGGTGGGCATCCTGCCCCCTGGGTGAGGGTGGTAGTAGTGGTAGGCATCCTGCCCCCCTGGGTGAGGGTGGTAGTAGTGGTGGGCATCCTGCCCCCTGGGTGAGGGTGGTAGTAGTGGTGGGCATCCTGCCCCCTGGGTGAGGGTGGTAGTAGTGGTAGGCATCCTGCCACCCCTGGGTGAGGGTGGTAGTAGTGGTAGGCATCCAGCCCCCCCTGGGTGTGGGTGGTAGTAGTGGTAGGCATCCTGCCCCCTGGCTAAGGGTGGTAGTAGTGGTAGGCATCCAGCCCCCCCTGGGTGTGGGTGGTAGTAGTGGTAGGCATCCAGCGCCCCCTGGCTAAGGGTGGTAGTAGTGGTAGGCATCCTGCCCCCCCTGGGTGAGGGTGGTAGTAGTGGTGGGCATCCTGCCCCCTGGCTAAGGGTGGTAGTAGTGGTAGGCATCCTGCCCCCCTGGGTGAGGGTGGTAGTAGTGGTGGGCATCCTGCCCCCTGGCTAAGGGTGGTAGTAGTGGTAGGCATCCTGCCCCCCTGGGTGAGGGTGGTTGTGGTGGTGGGCATCATGCCACCCCTGGCTAAGGGTGGTAGTAGTGGTAGGCATCCTGCCCCCCTGGGTGAGGGTGGTAGTAGTGGTGGGCATCCTGCCCCCTGGGTGAGGGTGGTAGTAGTGGTGGGCATCCTGCCCCCTGGGTGAGGGTGGTAGTAGTGGTGGGCATCCTGCCCCCCTGGGTGAGGGTGGTAGTAGTGGTGGGCATCCTGCCCCCTGGGTGAGGGTGGTAGTAGTGGTGAGGCATCCTGCCACCCCTGGGTGAGGTGGTAGTAGTGGTAGGCATCCAGCCCCCCTGGGTGTGGGTGGTAGTAGTGGTAGGCATCCAGCCCCCTGGGTGTGGGTGGTAGTAGTGGTAGGCATCCTGCCCCCCTGGCTAAGGGTGGTAGTAGTGGTAGGCATCCAGCCCCCTGGGTGTGGGTGGTAGTAGTGGTAGGCATCCAGCCCCCTGGCTAAGGGTGGTAGTAGTGGTAGGCATCCTGCCCCCCTGGGTGAGGGTGGTAGTAGTGGTGGGCATCCTGCCCCCCTGGCTAAGGGTGGTAGTAGTGGTAGGCATCCTGCCCCCTGGGTGAGGGTGGTTGTGGTGGTGGGCATCCTGCCCCCCTGGGTGAGGGTGGTAGTAGTGGTGGGCATCCTGCCCCCTGGGTGAGGGTGGTAGTAGTGGTAGGCATCCTGCCACCCCTGGGTGAGGGTGGTTGTGGTGGTGGGCATCATGCCACCCCTGGGTGTGGGTGGTAGTAGTGGTAGGCATCCAGCCCCCCCTGGGTGTGGGTGGTAGTAGTGGTAGGCATCCAGCCCCCCCTGGGTGTGGGTGGTAGTAGTGGTAGGCATCCTGCCCCCCTGGCTAAGGGTGGTAGTAGTGGTAGGCATCCTGCCCCCCTGGCTAAGGGTGGTAGTAGTGGTAGGCATCCTGCCCCCCCTGGCTAAGGGTGGTAGTAGTGGTAGGCATCCAGCCCCCCCTGGGTAGGGGTGGTGGTGCGCATTCAGGCCCCTGTGTGCATATGTGGCATTGGTGATGGGCATCCCGCCCCTATGGTGCTGCTGTTGCTGGTGTAAGTATATTCAGCATCCCCGTGTATGTGTGTGATGTGTCGTGTACGTGTTGTATGTGTTTTGTGGTTGGTGTCTGGCTTACCTTCTGCGCCGTACGCGTCCGTGCCTGTTCCGGTAGTAGATGTAGAATATTGGTATGATCGGGACGAAGGGATTCATGGTTGGTTCGTGTCGTTCGTCCTTCTCGTTGCTTCGCGTCGTCCTCGTCGCTTCGCTTCGTCCTCGTCGCTTCGCGTCGTCCTCGTCGGTGCCGTGTTCGTCTCGTAGCCGTGGATCGTGTTGTGGCGCGATTCGGAGCTTATGTGCGCCTCTCCCGGATGCTTTAACGTGCCGTGCGTAGCGACGGGTTCGGCGCGTACGGGAAGCGCATCGTACTTGTCCGGCCGGACGGGGCTGCATTTTTCCTTCCGTGCGACTCGATTCGGCGTTTCCGGATTCGCCTCGGTCGGAGAACAGGACCTGGTTTGGGTGAGTACGGCTCGGCCGGATTTTTGCTGTTGTGCGCATCGTACTTGCTCGTTCGGTGTGCTGTACGGATCGGTCGGGAAACAGGCTTTCGCATGGCTTTTTTCCCGACCGAATGGTATTGGGTGCGCCTCCGACCGAGATCGGAATCGGCCCCTCAGTCAGCCGCTGGAGAAGTGACACTCTGCCTTCTCGTCCACTACATACAGCCGCTGGAGAAGGTAGGGGAATAAGTGTTAAGTACACTTCGCTTTTCCTTTTCCTGCACACGCGCCGATTTCTTTTAAAAAAAAAACACTTGCGCTTTGAATTATCGCGCCGCACTCGCAGTCATTATTTCATATCTGAAGAGGCAGATGAATGTTTTCCGACTGCGAGATGATTCTGTTAACTCTGCTGTCGTCTCTCCAAAATGCCACACACGCCCAAATTAGAGAAGTTTCACAGTACCTTCTTGCTCCAAACTACCCGCATTCCTTTTTTTCTATATTCCATTACCACGGATATGCTTCATGTAGTTTTTTCTAAGATGCCATGCGACAGAGAAGGGAACTCCTCGCATGATGATCACTGCTTGATGTTGAGGTGTTGTTGTTCCGCAGTCCCACGCTCGTCGCCAATATAACGTCCACACAATAACACAGGAATCCTTCTTATTTAAGGTGGAGGTTTATTCTTAATCACCTCATCCATCAGCCACGCAGGAGCAACTGACATCACTGACATCACATCATTCCAAATTCTATGTTCTATAGAACTTGGACATTGGAATACTGTAGAAGGAGAACACCACAAGAAGCATATCAAAAAACCCTTATGAAATGAATCGGGTATTTTCTCACCAGTTAAAAGATAATTAAAGAGTTGATGCAGTGGCTTCTTAAATTCATCAAATAATATTTTATAGAATTCAGCATTTTACAGTTTTGCATTGCTCTCACTGGTGCAATTAATGTGTACACGTATTCCCCAGTGAGTGTTCGGAAACATTGAAAAATATCGACCAACAGTCTAAAAAACATAGAGAAACAAAGTCTGAAAAAACTGCAGGCAAAACTGAGCTGAAAGGTGAGACAGAGTAGGGAGTGGGGCATAGCAGCAGACACAGAGCTCAAACAAGCCAACTGCTGCTTACAAATCTTGTACCATCTGCCCTTACCGCCTGTTGGTAGAAGAAAGAGACGAACATGGGTATATACGTGTAGATGATTCAAACAAATACCGAAAATAGGACAGGAGCTCTCTGCTTTAAAGAGGTAAGCATTTTATTTTTGAAGTTCTACTCTGTAGAAAGACTTAAGAATTAGCATCTGAGATTGAATTGAACATTAAGAACGCTAGGTTGATATTAAGTTGACCTAAGCTAAGCTTGTCGCTTGGATTGAATACAGATGCCCACATAGTCAGACAGAATTTTCTATAAAACAAAGGGGCTGATTACGATTGCGGACGGACTTAAGTCCGTCCGCTATCGTCCCAGGGATTGGGACCGCCTGCCTATATGGTGGTGGTCCCGCACCCAAAAGGCAGTTTTAACATTGCGGCGGGTGCTGCTGGCTGCAGCACCCGCCGCAATGTTAAAAATGCAGGTTTTGTTTTTTCCCTGCACTACGTGGCAGGCACCACAGCGGCGGTTCCTCCATTAGGATGGAGGAGCGTTGGCCCTCTGTTTCAAGTGCAGCAAACATGAAAAATAAAATGGTAATAAAACAAATTTATTACCATTTTATTTTTCATGCTGGCAGTGGCAGCCGAGTCTGTGGGTGGGGTCTGCAGCAGGGAGGAACGGTGTACGTGTGCGCTTCAGTTTAAAGTGCGCATGTCACTTTGGCCGGCTGTCTTGCAACGGGCAGCCTGACATGCGCAATTTAAATTCTCCAACCTGAGCTGTCTTAGACAGCTGGGTGGAGAGAATGCACAGGCCTCCAGTGCCTGGAGGAGCGCCACACCAGCATGCTCCAGCCAATTCTGGTGCCGGAGGATCACGGAAACGAGATGGGCTGGTCTAAGTCAATATGTCAGCAAAGGGGCAGGAAGTGGGCATGAGTATATAAAAAGAACATTAAAAAAAAAATTGAGTGTAAATTTAATTGGTCAGGCTGCTGGCAGATTTTTTTATTTCTTTGCTTCAGCCGCACATTCCGCATACTGGTAGCTAAAAGTTTCTTTGGCAAATATTTGAGATAATACCTCATCAGAAGGGATTCTACATCATCTTAGGAGTCAGAATCTCAGATACAACCCTTACTCTTCCATTTTATTTTTGAAAACGCGCTGTGTGCACTCAACAGGGCATTACCTATTAGGTAATTGCAACTGAAGCAGTGAATTAGATCATACTTGTTTTGCATTTACTTTTCTCTTGTTTAATGAGTCTTTGTCCCGGGCTTTGGGGCTCTCTTCGTTTCGTTTCTTTTCTTCCTTCAGGAAGGGAAGGATCAGAGTACTGTGCTGTGTGCATGAATGAATGCAGAAATTATGGCGCGAATCGAGAGTCTGTGTGAAGTGTGAAAGAACACTATAAGTACAATACTGAGAAGAGAGCGCAACTGTGCGTTTACTCCTGACTGTGAGTCTTTATCATAGAGAGCAATACATTGCGCTACATTGAAAACTGCAAATACTTCAAACCATTGAAGTTGGATATATACCATTCATGTTTTGTTTATGATTACTTTGTATGTTAACATTTTCCTTTACAGATCTTGTTCCCTGCTGTTCCCATCACACACCCTTCCCCTCACCTGGCCACTCCAATACTCAGCTCTGTAAAAACATACGGAGTTGGAGCTGCCTGGAGGTGGGCCTTTAGGAGCTAGGTGCAGATCCCGAGGATCGGCCACTGTGACAATCTGCATCCAGAATAGATTGGTACTCTCATCTTCACTAAGATTCTTTGTGTTACATTAAATGCCTAATGAACATGGATATAGAAATAGCACCAGAAATCAGTAATCTAAACAATTGGATAATGGATAAAACACTTTTAACTGACCACCAGGTTTGATAAAAAATAAATAATGCAGTTCTTTGCTCAAAATAAGGATACAGCTCCTGAAACTGTCTAGGATGCTTTCAAAGCTACGATAAAAGTCAAACGTACCATGTTTCAATTGAGTAAACAGACATTAGGTGTAGTTCTACACCAAAGATAGACAGATGGACCCCATCCTCATGAAAGAATTCTACTGCCTTGTATCTGATGTCACAGTGTTCTATGAAAAAGGAACCTTCTGTTTTGCAAAATGTCCGGAACTCTCTGTTCCACTTTCACCTGGCCCTGTCAACCGCCCCTGATTTCGTTTCACCCCGTCAAAACCTCCTGGGCATTAATTCTTTGAGAACCACTGTGGTACCTGACCAAAACACTTTGATCTCAAGCAAATCATTTTTTACATTTTTTATCACAGTCAAACCTTTCAGTTGAACCAAGTCATTTTCTCCGAGGTGCAGTATCAAAATGGAAGACCATGTGCAAGAGAATTTAATTTTGGCAGCAGCTCATGCCACCTCATGCCACCTGTGCCAAACCATTGTAATAAGACGACGGTGTCAAGCAGTCCCAGTTGGAGTCCTCCTTTCTTCTGGTCTGTATGCCTCACCGCCCATTTCACGAACAAATGCCCACTAATCCAACCCTCAATATGGCCCCTTGCCAGGCCCACAACGCAGTCTGGGAGAAAAAGACTCATGCTACTTAACATCATTGAAAACCAAATCCAAAGGCAGACAGCGCTGGTAGCAGTCCAATTGCCAGGGAGCCACTCTCTGAATTGCAGCCCCTATCCAACCCCTGGATTCTGCCTCCACCTCCGTCGCCATCCCATTCCTGAATAAATGTGTCCCAAAGTCCAGCGCCTCATAGCCAAACACACCGAGGATCTTTCTCAGCACCCCCAAAACCTGCTACGCCGAAAAAGCGTCCCATCTGCGTGACAAAAAACCTCTCCTAACCCCTCCCCCTGCCGGGCCAATTGTCGCCATCATTCCTGAGGACAAACCCTGAGGTCTGGATACTCTCTCATCCTCACACATGTACCACGACCAGACTGGTCTGTTTTGGACCTAGGAAGCCAAACCTGAACAGCCCCAGAAATCATGCGCACATCCTGCCAACGAATTCCTGCCTGCAACTTGGAACCAACCACCTTGGCCACCTGAAAAGCCCCAAAAAATAGCAAAACCATGATCATGACAAACCGTAATGCCTCCCTGTCATCCCTGCACACCTGATGTAGGCTGCGGATGATCCATTGTAGAATGTCCAGTGTGATTGGGTGCCTCACCTTCACCCTCACACCCATCTCCCTTGCCCACCCCTCCAATATCCTTTTCCCCATTTCTCCAGCCGACGGCTCATAGCCCCACAACAACTGTCCAAAAAATACTACTCCCGCCACCTTACCTGATATGGTAACTGCTGACAAACCCTTATCAATCAAGGTCATAATGAACTGTATCACATCATTTCTCTGTTCCTGACCACCGTTCTCCCCAACATGCCTCACTGCCCCAGACTGGACAAACTCTTCCCATGCAAGTTCGTACGCCTTTTGAGTGGATGCTGACAACGATCCCAATAAAAGCTGCATCACATGTTCCTGCCGACGGACCACAAATGAGCTGGCATCACAGTCTTCCTCTCTTTGGCCCATGGAACAAGCACACGGAACCACGCCAACTGGAAATGAGAAGGGGCATCAGCAATTTTATTGTGTACTCCCGCTATATGCCGCATCCTGAAAATGACATTTGCAAGCAAACTTTCCGAACACAAACACTCTCAACAGTTGCCAAACTTGAGGGTCCCTTGCTACTGCCTTTTGTGCACGTTCATCACCGGCATATTGTCAACATTAAACAGCACTGTTTTGTTGGCAAACTGCCGACCCCACAAAGACACTGCTACCACCAAAGGAAAAAACTTGAGGAAGGCAACACTCCGACCCAGCCCACCCCCCCTCGTTTCCAGGCTTCTGGCCATTCCTCTGCACACCAATGCCCTTGCTAGAAAAGAAATGTCCTCCTGCTGCATCGGAAAACAATTGTATGGACCACTCAAACTGGTCCCTAAACCGGCCATAGGGATGCCATTGCATTAATTCAGTAAAGTTCGCCAAATTGTCCTTGGCCCCCAGCTTTGAGCTGGACCCAAAGGTGTGAGAGCCCCGACCCCGTGAGAGCCCAACCCAACCTCCTAAAAAATGTCCTGCCCGCTTGCACCACCCTGCAGGCAAAATTCAAATGGCATGGCAAAACTTGAATGCCTTTCACCTGCACCTTTTCTTTCTCCAACACCCTGTCTAACAGCTGCAAGCTTCACAACTTCTTATCCTCTGGTAACCTGTTTCCATTCTTATGGAGTCCAATTCCACTCCCAAAAAACTGATAACCTGCACTGGCCCAACTGTCTTTTCTGGGACCAAGGGAATGCCCACATCCTCCATCAAATCCTGGAACCCCGCCAAACTGTCCTGACAATCCTGTCAATCTGGTGCACCCAATGTCTAAATAGTGCGTCAAAACAACCTTCCCTGTTACCTGGGTAAACAAGTTCTGCAAAAAGGAACTGAAAGCTTCAAACAAAGAACAAGAAACTGAACAACCCATTGGCAAAGACTTGTCAACAAAAAATCCCTCCCCCCCCCCAAACTGAATGCCCAACAACTCATAATCCGTAGGGTGGACTGGCAAGAGCCGAAAAGTTGATTTCACATTGTATTTTGCCATCAAAGAGCCTCGTCCCTCGATATTATCCAGTTGAACGCTGTGTCAACAGTTGCATAATGCACTCTGTTGCACACCTCGGGAATGAAATCGTTCACCGACAAGCCCTCCGGCCAAGAAAGGTGGTGAATCAGACGTACCTCCCTAGACTCCTTTTTGGGGCCCACCCCAATCAGTGATATCCTCCAACCCTACGTTGCCCAATCATCAAACGGCCCTTCCTTCCTCCCTTCCTGAACCTCGTTCTTCTGTTTGCTCCATATCAGTGCCTCGTGATCTCTCAATGACTTCAAATTGTCTGCACACTGGCACACCCTGGGACCTTCATAACACAAACAAAAACCAAACTGGAACCCGGTTAACAACAATCCCTGGCGTATGCGCCCGTGCCCATTGGGTTCTAGCCCCCTGCCTCGCTCACTGGGACCTGACCACTGACACTGCTGCTGGCTAAACTCACTCCCTGTGGACCATACTGTGTGAGCATGTGCTTACCTCCGCACTTTGAACACTCGTGTCTGTATTTACAGAACTCCCGGGAACACATACAAGCATGCCCCTCCAGTCCCCACCTGTCCTCTAACCGCTGCACTCACCACAGCTGGGGTAGGACGTCCCCGAAAGGGCTTGTGGATGACCAGCCAGCCACTCGCCATATGTCGATGGTGTTGGTCGTTCGGATGTCATAGTTTGTATGAACAACTCATTATCCAATTCCCCCCATACCTCATAGTGGAGAGGTGTGGTGCAGCGGCCAGGGCAGCTGATTTGGGAGCACAGGGCTCACGGTTCGATCCCCGGCTCCGGTGGCAGCTCAGCTCAGCACCATGTGACTCTGGGCAATAGCTCACTTAATTTCCACGACGGCCCCCAGCGCCTTGAGACCCGTAAGGGTGAGTAGTTCGCGCTTTACAAATACGGATTTTTTTAGGTTTTTTTTTACCCCATCTGCATCCTCCACCAGACGCACCCTAAATTCCTTGCCGTAACTAACCCAAGCCCACCCTCCAAAAGTAACCTGTGCCTTCTGCACTACATTAAGGTATTTGAACAAAGCCACAAACCTCTCTGGATTATTCTCACAATACACACTCACGTATATGAAAAATGCCACTGTCCATCATTAACAGGCACCCTTGGCCTGCGTGACAGTTCATACTCCTCTTCCTTGGAGCCCTCTTTTGCCCAGATTGCCCTATGCAGGAGCTTGAAAATTTCAACATGCTCCCCCTTCCATATGCGCTCTCTGGTCACTAACATTAGATGTGTACCTAAGGGCTTTGTAATTCCCATGTAGAATAACTTATTGCACCTCACATCCTTACTCTCCTTCTTGTTCTCCTCACCTTTGTTTTCTTCAACCTGTATCCCTGCAGCTTTGGATTTTGCACTCGTTCCCTCCTTCTCCTTCCCCCTTCCTCCCGACAGCATCCGTACCTGTACCCTGATCCTGCACGTACTTACCTTTTGACAAATGCAAACTCGCAACCCTCACCTGCGTGTCAACCCCCATCACCTGTATCCCAACCTCAATCCCCTGTGCGGCACTGTTCACCACGGAACTTGCCTTACCTGGTCTCAAAGTCGCGGCCCGCACCAAAGGCGTCTGCCCTGACACCAGTCTTGTTTCTTTCTGAGTGGACACCGTCCTCGCCGCTGGAGCCGTAAGAAGCTGTAAAACACCAGTACTCCTTCTGTTGTTAACCGCGCCCCGCCCTTCTTGCATGTCCTGAGTGCCACTCACTTTCCTTCCCCTCTTTGTCCAACAATCTCTCCTTCTTCCAACTCCTCCTGGCCATAATCCAGCTCCCAACCATCATCACAACAAATGGCACCACAGTCACACTCATGCCCGACATCTCACCATCACCCACACCACCATCACCAAATTGTACATCGTAAAGGTCCTGACATGGGTCAAAATCCTGCAAGACTGATACAGATCCTAAGCCTTGCCTCTCCGCAGTTTGGTCCCCCACTGTTACAGAGCTGGCCGTACTGGCGTGAACTCTGCCTTCGGGCTGGGGATGCCAGTCTGCACTAGGCCCTCCCAGCTGCTCTACCGTCATCGCCACTGATGCCCCTGCCTGAACCGCCTGCCTGCCTGCTAACTGACACGTCTGGCCCATCCTGGAAAACGACCCCCGACCACCAATGCCACAGAATGTACCCTGGGAGCCAAAGCCAAATCCCTGCAGCCTCCCTCCCCTTCTCCCCTATGTGTACCCAGAAACCCCGTGGTCAAAACTGACTCATGGCCCAGCTGGGAGGCTACTGTCCCTGAAAGGTCACTCCCTATAAAATCACCACTTCCAATGGGGACCCCACCTGCTGCCTTACCATCATCTCTGGCCCAGCTAGTCTGAGCCCTGGCCTCGCAAACCTCCCTTCCTCCAGGGTGTTGTTCAAATCCAGGGCAACCCCTTACCCCCACTTCCTGCTGGCCTTGCATTGTGTACTTCAATGCGCTGCAGGGCCTGGCTCCGCTGGCTGGATAAATCCTGCGGCGTCAACCCCTCAGGCGCGGGAAAGGAAGCAATTCCTTTTTGTTAAGTAACCCTCACACATCCTATTGGTGTCATGCTTCATCATAGGGTTCACCCTGACTCCTAAAGGTCAGGGTGGGCTCGACCGTATATCAGGGAGCGCTTAGGAGAGATAGGCCAGGGGGTCTAAAGATAAAAATCCTACTCCGTTATCCAGGTATCCCATTATTAGTGGAGACGTAGTGGATATTAAAAATTACTATATTCAAGGGATCGTCAGGCGGTGATGGTCCTATGACCCTAGTGTCATGCCAACATGTTTCAGCCCTTGATTGAAGGCCTCCGGGGTCCAGTGCTTGCTTCAGGGCAAATAGAGATTCCCTCCCTGGTTCTTAAAAAAGGGGTTATTTTCCTATATCTTCATAGTGAGGGAGCAGAAAGCTGCACCCTCGTGAATGGAATGGAGGGTATACTTATCTGCCCATCCAGTCACTTTACGATATGTATCCGCCCTATTTAGGAGGATTATATGTATCTCAAGGGGAGCGGTAGAAGGGGTAGCCTTGTAGTCATACGTTCATCAAAGGTCCTGTCCCTCATTTCACCTACTTGGGTCCCGCGTCTTCTACCGCTCCCCTTGAGATACATATAATCGGCTAAATCGTGTGCTGGGAATCTGTAAGAAACTAATAAAGAGAAAAGGAATTGTCAACTGATGACGCTTTTGGACTATTTTCGTACTTTGCAGATCATTGGTCTCATTGGATTATCCTCATGTGCTTAGGAACATATTGGAATCTAGACTGTGATTAGTATTTGTCCAACACTATTTTGGACTTGTATACATAGTAATGGGTGTGCTGTAACAGCTTTTTTTCTTCTATAGTAATTTTTAATATCCACTACGTCTCCACTAATAAAGGGATACCTGGAGAATGGAGTAGGATTTTTATCTTTAGACCCCCTGGCCTATCTCTCCTAAGCGCTCCCTAAAATACAGTTGAGCCCATCCTGACCTTTAGGAGTCAGGGTGAACCCTATGATGAAGCATGACACCAATAGGGTGTGTGAGGGTTACTTAACAAAAAGGGAATTGCTTCCTTTCCCACGCCTGAGCGGTTGACGCCACGTGAGTCTAGTTCTGAGCCTTTATTGGTTGGGATACCTTTAGTTAGTAATATTTGACTCAGGAGGACGTATCCACATCTTGGAATACCTCTCTTACCCTTCCGGCCTTGGTAGGGGGCTCTCGAGCATAGCCTAAAGTATAGTGTGGATAAATCCTGCAGCAGGCCCTGAGCGTCCTCAGCCCCGTCCACCACTGTTTGCACTCCATTCTCCTTCACACAACCGAGAGGCATCAATGCCTCCGCCCACAAGCATTGGCATCCCCGCCAGAGAAGGAGGCTTCTCGCTCAGCTCCTGGATCATGCCCACTAAAGGTAGGCCTGCTGCAAGGACGCTCAGCCCAATCAAAGGCCCCCCCTATTTTCCCTCATTTGTGGCCCCAGCCGCCCCTATCCATGTCACTACACCACGCGCAGGGGCTGCACTTGCCATATTGCCACCAAAAAGTTCCAGGGGGCCTCCACTACAGCGTCACCCCCCCCCACACAGCAAGCCCCACCTTCTGACCACCCTGCACCATGGTGGGGCATGTCTGTACAGGACAGTTGACCGCTGCGCACCCAGAAACACCCCTACTAGGCCCTGAAACTCCTCTACTCACTTTTTTTTACCAGCGACACACATGCCATAACGGCTGCTGCAACTCCTCCCACCAACCTCCTGCAGGGCCGCATCACAGGCTCCATGCCGACCAAGGCCCCAGACATGATAAAGTCATTCCTACCTGCTGTATGCAGGGCCACCGGCACCTGGCGCATTTCTTCACTAATATTATCCATCACCAAATGCTTTAAACTACCACTAATAAACCGGATCAACTGGGGGAAATCTATCCCTTTCAGATGGGTGCCCGTGAATCTAAAATGGCACCCAGCAACCGTTAAACCTGACCTAACTACCTGACTAGACCCTTCCCCCATGCCCCTCAACCAATCAGGGCTGACCCTCGCCCTTGGACCCTACCACCCGACTGAAGGTCCCGGGGGGGGGGTAGGGCCTACTGCCCACCCTTCACAGTGCAGTACCTTTCGCTTAGTAAATCGTACTCACTTAGTCTCAGAGATACACAGAATAAACGATGGGGACGTTTTCAATAAGCATTTATTGAACCAGCGTCATTCTAGTATAAAACATGTTTGCTGCGACAATCATTGGACCGAAACAGATATATAAGATTACAAGCACCGACAGAGTAAATAAAAGGTAGAATTCTAACATGGTGCTAAAACAGTAAATATACGCAGGCATATGATACATGGCAGTAATCAAGTGTACTCCTACGATGCAAACCCTGTCTAAGTGTACCTGGCATGTATGTGAGTGTAAAGCCAAGAATCCCCTAGGAAAGAGCCAACCCCATTACCAGATGGGAGAGAACAAAGAACCCCGTCTTGGTCTCGAGTTAGACACCTCGCAAGGGATGTCAGACCACTGTGTGCTGGAGCTTCTTCAGGCCGGGACCTCAGTGTCTAGTGTCAGTGTGAAAGCTTCTCCTCTGGTTCCCCAGCGAAGATGTGGTTCTTTTATACCCACAAAATACCCTCAGGTGTTCAACCTAGATATGTAATGGCTTGCCATTATGTGTAGTGGACCTGTAGTCCAAGGATGACGTTAGCAGTGACTGTTGTACAGAGTTATTATACAGAAGATGGTAATCCTGCTGTGTATGTCCTGGGCAGGGGATTAAGATATGATAGTAGGAATCCTCATGCATAATAAATTAGGCCAGTTTCAGAGAAAACTGATCGACATTGATTCAGCACATAACTAGGTAAAAGGTCAGTGCCAGAACCGTTATATAGAGCAAGGTTGGACAAATGTAGGTAAAAGGTTGTATTGCTACCTAGGCCTATATTGGGGTACATTGGGGTTCATAACACTGTCATTAGCCAATAATATTGTGTTTTGTCATCGTCATATACTGTGAAAATACAGCGGCCTAATATATCACTACGTTTTTGTCCCTTATAACTTCAAAAGTACTGAACCAATTCAGATCAAATAACAAAAAGGACCATTTCCACCCCATTATCTATATTCCTGCCAAATTTCAGGTAAATCCGATCAGCCATTTTGTTGCTGCATCGGAGTAAAAAGTCTATGGAAAATGCATTTGCGGAAAAACATGTTTTGGGACCCCCTTTTTTCTTTGCACCTTAGCATCATCGCCCAATGTAAAAAAAGAATAGATCTGCAAAGTTTCGTGGAGATTCATCAAACAGTGGCAATGTTATTACCAATCAAAAATCTGAAGAATTCCTATCTCTCAAAATCCTACCTATAACTATAGAGTGGATACTGCCCTATTCCCTAAAAAAAACAAAGGTTAATGTGACATTATAGTTAGGTGAAAATGTTAAACAACTGAATTTCATCAGTTATAGTTTACTCAAGGAACTTTAACTTGCGTCGCCGCCATGCACAGTGTCATCAATGATGTCATTTCAGAATTATCATTGATACCATCAATGATGCGATAGAATATGTCATGAGTTATGCAATGTGTGAGGTCATAAGCAGTGCATGGCGAGGGTTTGAGTTATAGATCCTTGAGTTAACTATAACTAGTGAATTTCAGTGGTTTTTAGAGTTTAAAATGTAATGTGTTAACTGACATTTTCACCTAACTATTACATCACTTTAACCTTTGTATTTCTCTGTGAATTTCTAGGTTTTTTTTTGTTGCATAAATAATATTGTATTACTATATTTAAGTAGGCTGTGCACAGCATGGGGGTGGCTGCAGGGCCTGGCCACAGGTCAGGTCCTGCTCTCAATCCCCTGTCGGCAGCCGATCCTGCTACGCGCATTGAACTCCCTACAAGTTGCCAACCCCCCATTGCTTGCCAACCCCCAAGGTTGCACAACGATCTATGTACTGTCACCCAATTTTTTTTGTTGTTGATTTTTTTTCCTACAGTAATCTTGCTGTAATTTCTGCTCTGAGTACCACGAGAGGATAGCAAGTCTGCAGCGACGCTTAATTTTTTGTTTACTTTCACCCTAGGGGGTGCCCCACACACAACGGCCAAGGGTTTAGGATACTGATACCCTGCCTCCTTATAAGTTTTTTTGTTTTTTATTTTTAGGACCTGGGGACGGAGCCCCAGAGTCCTAAAATGGGGGCGCAACATTTCTTTTCATGTTGAGACCAGTCAATCACAGCCCTTGGTTCCGCAAGACCGGTCCCAGGGATCCAGCTAATCAATATGCCTAATTTGTCATTTAGTACATCGGTACTCCATTGGTATTAATAGGTTGCTAGACATCTATGAATTTTGAAGCTTAATTTCTCTGGAATGGCTGAACGGATTTACATCAAATAACAAAAAGTACACTTTCTGGGTAAAGATCTAACTTTCTGCAAAATTTGATATAATTCCATTTAGCTGTTTTGGCTGTAGAGTGTCAAAAGTTCCTGGTTAAAATTGCATGGGGAAAATGCATTTTGAGGACCCTGTTTTCGCAGCCCTTGCTTTACAAATCACCCCAAAACTTTCCGGGAAGGAGCTGAGGTGGCTGAAATTTTTTGAGGAAAGTTTTGTGAAGATTCGTCAAACAGCACCGAAGTTATTAGCAAACCAAAAAATCAATTTCCTATGGGAACCATGTCCTAACTATAACTACGTGGTGGCGATTGCTAGATATTCCACAGAGTTGAATGCATTCCTTCTGTGAGACTCAAAGTACATTTACACTTGTTTCACCTATCTCAGTGTTGGGTGTATATTACTTTCGTAAATGAAAGCTGTTATTGTAATAAGGTTGCCAACAAAAGTTGGTTTGCTCTGCTCATTCTTTTATTTGTGGTTGGTTCTCATTGTTCATTAACCCGCCTGTTCCCTCCTTGTCTCTCTGTTACATTCCTTTCTGTCCACGTCATTTGTGATGTCAAGAATCAGCCAACACCTGGCATTCAAGACTACCAAGTAGTACAATGCTTGGAGGCCTGAAGTTTTTTTACATAAGGAAGTCCCACAGTCAGCAGCCTCCTATCATGTTTAGCAGGTAATGGAAAGACATAAGGAAAGTAAACACACAATCAGCTTTTCAATTATGAAAGGACTCTGAGAACTATTTATCCAAAGAGAAATGTTCCTTGAAGAGGCCTGCTCGAAGCCCTAGCTGGTTCAATCTGATAGCCGTGAGTGCTCTTTTCTGGGACACTAAGAAGCAATCTTTGTTGATTCAAAGAAATTTACTGATGAATTTTCATAGATGTTCATTTCTATGACTGTAGATACTGGTTACTTCCATGGCCATGGTAAATGATGCTGCTGTAGGACTGGATGCTTGTAATGCACTGTAGAGTCATGTGGTGTTAATGCCATGCTATTCTAAAAGCAGGTCCATGTTTGTTTAGACGTCGAGGCTAGGGATCATTGGGGAATGCTTCTGGAAGTCAGATAGTTCATGAGGGGAGTTGTTCCTGAAAGTGGTAAGAAAGGATGCAGAGATGCCATGGAGAAGGCAGAGTGAAGAAAGGCAGTCAAAAACCATTGAAGGCAGTTTGTGCCAGCAACGATTGGAACATCAAAATTCAAGAGAAAGAACAGAACTCCTCCAATTTTCCAGAGTGCGACTAGTCTACTGCTAAAGAGAAGCAGAGACAGGAATTTGAGGTCAAATTACTTTTGGTCCTCAATGTCATCACATGAAAACCTGGAAGGCCCAGGGTGAGGCATTGGACAGGCCCAATGCAACAGATTTCAGGGTAGAAGTTAACCCTACACTCGTAACTCCAGTTTGGGTCCAAACTGAGGTGACATGGTGTGCAAAATAACGATGGAGCTCCGAGTAATTTCCAGTGGCTGAAAATAATTCAAGCATTCCATCCATCACTTTTTTGTATACTTTAGTGTATTGCCCTAAGTGGGATGGGTATGCCGAGACATGGGTCCCGGGCTCGCTGTGCAACTGGAGCCAAGCTATACTCTGCTGAAGAGCCCATAACAAGCGAGAAACTGGTCCTGTGTTGCTTGTGCCGAGCCGAGGGGAAATTAATTATTTATTTAATTTTCCCTCGGCATCGTCCCTCGGAATGCCCCCCCCACGCGGCCCCACCGCTGTTACCTGCACAGACCGCAGCTGTTAAAGAGGCTTGAGAAGGTTTCCAGGCTAGGCAGACTTTGTGTTTGCCGCTGACATTTAATAGTGCCGGCATCGGGCTTCTAGGCAGTTCTTTGGGCACCAGCACTCATTATTTTACATAGTAAGCACTGGTTCAAGTCATTTACCCACTTCTTGTTGTTCTAAGATTAATGTTACAGGTGTACTGTAGAGAATATGGCTATTTTAATGAAATATTTAATTCATAGTAGGCAGAATAGTACAGGAAGCCCGATCATGTAATATATCATTCATATGTCTACCATCTCAACAGGGGCGTACCTACCATTGGAGCAGCAGGTGCACTGCACCGGGGCCCCTTTACCCCTGATAATTGCTGTAGTTTACTATCCTGACAGAAGTCAAAGGGGCCATTTTCCTTGCTTGCACCAGGGCCCGTGATCCTTGCTACGATACGTCGATACCGCAACTCAATTGTTTATCAGACCCCACTCACTGTTGTTCTATTTGACTGGTGCCCATTATAGCATTCTGCAAATACCAGAACTATTTATTTCGTGTTAATGATGAATCCTCTTTAAAGCGTGACCTTAAGACTCATCCGCATGCTTCGTTTAACATCCAATGACCGTTTGGCGTTTCCAAAAGCTTAGAAACATCTGCCTTTCACAGTATTTTTTAATTTTTTTTTCATAACTTGAACCATGTATGGTGAGAAAAGCAACCATCCTCCTTTTCTTTTCCTGGTGTTTGTTTTTCTCCTCCAGAATACACGTGTCCTTGAAGCGAAGGTCCCGAGCCGTATTCGAGTCACGGCCTACTTGGTCCCATCCACATCCGAACCTCTTCCTCCCTCGCCGAATTCAGAGCAGCCTCAAGACCTGGATGTTCGAATTGCCCCTCCCCACGCTGCGCCTGGATTTCCCCGGGGTGATTAGCGCGCTTTACAAAAACAGATTGATGAATTCACTTGTTGCTACTGAGGTGCCGGCCCACAGATACATTGATGAACAATGGTCAGTGCAACGGGTTTTGTTCTGGTACGCACCGGAAGCCAGGCAAGCCTCAGTGCTCGGGGTGCCATTAGCTCGATCATCTCTAGGTTAGTACGTCATTCCCGCCGCTGCGAGTTTTGCAAGAGGTGAAGCTTCTGTAAATTCCGATTTGTTTGGGACTTTCATGTAATGAATAAATACAGTAGTCCTCTTCGAGCCAGTGATGGCTCGTGCCACCGTGACTTGAGGCGACTGTGATTACAAACAGGAATCCCCCCTGGTAATCCGAGAAAGTAACGGACGGGATTGCATTCAGCTGTACGTCCATTACCGCGGTGGAATGCAGGCTGCCCGGGGTCCACGAAGGAGACCCTTCTAAGAGGGCGGCCTCTTTAGTGCCACATGAAGGCACAGGAGGCAGCCTCCCAGTGTTGGGGACCCCCCTCAGGGGTCTGTGCGCCCGCGTCACGTCCGGGGGGAGTGGGCGGGGGTGGAGGTACATATACCTCTCCCGCCCACTGGGCGCCCTCTTTGCCCACTACCCCAATAAGGACAGGGGCACCACCAATGTGTTTAGGCAGCGTTTAGAGGGTTGGCAGACTTGCAGAATCCCCCCAGAATCTGTGTTCAAAAGATTTCCCTACATCTTCCAGTGGGTTATGTTAATGCCCCGGGCCCTGGGAAAAGGTCGGTGTAGTTTCAAGCACTCTTGGAGCTTGTGCATTTACACATAGGCTGTAGAGGGTGGGGAAACAAGTTGGTTGGCGTAAGACTGCAGTGGATGAATGTTAGAAGTAGAAAAAAGATTTTTGTACATATTATGTAGAACCTACCATGCTTTATTGACAATGAGAGGTTATGTAGTCTGACAAAGTTTATTGTAAGATGGTACGATCCAAAATGATTTTAATGATGTTGCAATAATTTTGTGTGATCTATTTCTTCTTTTCATTAATGTGGTGATACCCTGATAAAGCCAGTAGACCAGCCTTTTGTGAACGACACCCATAATATCATGTCTAGTATACGTGAGGGGTCTGGGGGGTCCTTGGTCTTAGGATCCAGAGCTCTCTAGGGGCATGAACTATAAGAAAGGCAGTACCATAGGTATTTTCATCTGCCTACTTGCAGATATTTGAAAATGAATGTGTAGTGTTCAGTACTATGTGCATAATAAAGTACTTTTCCTCTTTATAATAAAAAGCATTGACTGGACAAAGAATTATTGAGTGTTGCTTGTTGCATACCAGTTCACTGGGGTATTAGCCCACACTACCTCCCCTAAGTAGGCCTTGCATTGCTTTGAATCACTACCCTGAGACTGCCAAGTGTTAAAATTGGTCACTTGGCTCCCAGTAGAAGGAAGGTTGTGGACTTATTATTTGTGAAGGACTCACATCCTCATAACTAATAACTCAATTTCTAACAGTGAGGCAGAAGAGTGGCACTGAAATCCCTGTAGTTCAGAGTGTTAGATGAAGTTTGTCTTTGGTCTCTCTTACTGATGTCTCTTGCTCTGGCTATCAATAGCCAAGTGTCAACTGCTTACACCTCTTTGTGCCTCTGTTCTAGGTGTTCAAACCTGGAGATGACCTTGCTGTGAGAAGCATCACTCTAAACAAAGGCTGAGTCTGGGAGACAGCCTGGGAAGAACACATGAAAGGATAACCAACACAAACCGGTTATTTAAATGCCAACAAAGAATATATATTTCCTGCCTGCTATACCTGTATAAGAGTGGGAGCTGTTGACCCACCTGTTGTTCAAACTCCAAGTTCTCTTTGACCAAGTATAGGGTGCTCCTCAGTGTACTCAAAGGACTACTGGGAACCAGAGCTGGTGTCTGCATGACACCCAGCTTCTTAGAGGTGAGGGGACATTAACTGGATACTGGAACACCTGGAGATTCCTACCTGGAAGGGAAGGAGCAAACCATCCCTGCAGAAGAGCTGACTGGGCAAGAGCAGTTGACCCATGTGCTGTTGGTCCATCTGGCGACTCTTGAGAGTGTGGCTAGTGTGCTCCTAACTCTGCCCTAGTCTCCACTGCTGAAGTGGAGGATCTGCAGCACTGCCAAAGTATGCCTGAGAAGATCACCCTATCAAAACCTGCTGTCACAGTCCATGACACTTACTAAAGTGTGCCCAAATGGATTCTGCCATTGCTGCCAGTGGTCCTTGTCCATAGTGTGTCCGAGCAGATGTGCCACTGAACAGGAGACTAATTGCTAAGCCTGTGGCACCTCCCAAATGTTTCTGACTGGACTTTCTAGTGGCTAGCCTCGCAGCACTTGCCCAACGTGTGCCCATCTGGATTATGCCACTATAAGTGAAGCTACGTCCTTTGAAACAACTGATGTGGTTCAACTGTCACCATTAGGATCCGGGGCCAAAAGCAGACTGCATCGCTGCCTTGATCCCAGGAGGTTTGACAAGCTGAACTACTGACTCAAGTCATCCACGTAGAGGAGGCCCTGCAAACACCTGTGGGATCCTGGGCATATAAGAGGACCACTGAGAAGACAAACACACTCCTGCTGCTACCTCGAGGCTTTATCATGGGCTCCCACATCAGCTCCCAGGATAGAAACTGGGGGCCGACGCCCCTACGCCAGGCATGTCGTCCTGCCAGGAGGGAGGACCAAGAGTGAAGTGTTGTAGCATGGATTGAGGCCTACCTTGGACTCAGATTTTTGGTGAGCTTTCGAGACAGAGTGCATGATACTACCAAAAATGAGGGAGGACGTGCTGCACCTGTGCCTGAGATACACACCATGTTACCCTAACCCTAAGGGAAATGAAAAGGAAAGCAGAGGGGACATCCTTGCTAAAGGACAGTGGTTCTGCACCTGAGAGTCTGAATATCTGAACTTGTGTAGTGTGTAGTATAGAGATTTGAATTTGAACTTACTGTCTCTATTAAAGCTTTTCTCTTTTATAAAGATAAGCTCTAGGCTGGACATACTGTTGTGGTGTGTGTTGAGTTCTGGGCTTATTGTACCCCAATACTAAACTCCCTGAGAAGCCTGTGACTGCTCACCATCACTAAGAGTTAAGGGCTGAAGGGGTTGTACTTGGTCCAGTTTACAGAGCAATATTAGGATGGACCGTGGAACATCCGAGACAAACAACCACAGCCCCATGGCAGTGGCCCAGTAGCCCCGGCTTGCCCTATGACCGCTTTCCCCCAAATTGGTGGCAGTGGTGGGAACCTGCAACAGCCAGTTCCAGCTTGCAACAACAGAGTAGGAAGTTCAACCTTTACACTTTAAAGCCTACACAGCAAAATGTCAGTCAAGATTGGTGGGAGTAAACCTTTACACCCTGTCTCTAAATCAGTTGAGGGTTGTATGCTTAGATAGAGGTTGGAGGGTTCCCAGAAGCAAGAACAGGGAGGTCCTTGTGAGTTACATTAGAAGCCAGCTAGAAAAACTGGAGGGGAGGGAAGAAACTATGAAGGATTCAGGGGAAGGTACTAGGACATGAACTAGGGAGGGTACCATGATAGGACTTGTAGAGCTAAGGTCTCTTAGCCCCTTAGCACACGTTTTCCCTGAATACATCCTGATTGTATCCCAAAATCTGCTTTCCAACTATTTCCCAAGACAATCACTGCCATATATATCTAGGGGATCATTATCACCAACTCCAGGAATAATTCCCTTAGGAGGGTTAAGTCTAGCTGAGACTCTGAACTTGCAGTTCACTCTGCAGAAACTAAGATTGAGGAATAGGATAAAGCCAGAAAGTTTAGCTCTCCAGGAACAAGAGGAAAAGAGGAGGGAGGGACAGGAAGAATGGGCCCACGAGGAGAGAAAGATGAAGCATGAGGAACGGGAAAGGGAAAAGGGAAAAAGAAAGGCAGGCAAAGGAGGGAGAAGTGGAGAGAGAGTATAGCTTTAGAGAAACAAAAGTAGAGGATGACAGCTGAGACAGCTACATCTGGGAAAAGTGATTCTACTTCTAACTCTCAAAAAGTCCCTACCAAAGTTCCAAAATAACTTATTCACATGTATTTGGATAGGCAAGATATTTTGGAATGGTCTGTGAGTTTTGGGAATGCTTATAAGGTTCAGGCTTTGAAAGATATATCTAAGCCAGCCAGCCAGCCAATCAATCATGAGATTTGGGCTAAAGCCAACTCAGTACCTACAAAGGTTTAAAGATAGCAAGAGAGCCAACAGTGTACCATTTGAGACTTAGATTCATAGAGTATTGCATGATTGTAATGAGCAGGTGAGAGGGATTGAGGCCAAGGATTTTTATGCCCTTAACCACTTGATGTTAAAAGAGAGACTCATGTAGGAGTGCTCTACCCCACTTACGCAACACCTGTCAGATCTGACAGAAAGGGGTCCAGAGAGATTTGCAATGTTAGCTACTAAGTGGTTAGCCAACAGGGTTGGCAGAGTGCTGAAGCAGCATGACTCTAAGCCACAGAGGAAAAGGAACTCCCCACAGACTAGTTCCAAACTGGAGGGTAGCGAACAGGGTAAATACCAAGGTTCCAGTGAGGGCCATATTGGTTGAGGTTGGTTCACACCACCAGGTATCCAGGGGCAGTACATCTGAGGAGCACGAATGCAAAGATGGATGCCTAGGGATCTTTTCTAGGGTTGGGTTTCCTAATACAGTGGTTTTTGCCCAGAGAACTGATTTAATCTCCTCTTACAAAAGAGAGGTGTGGGAGCAAGCTGGTGTGACCTGCCACTGAAGGAAGTGGCCCGTTTAGGGTCACCCGGGTCACTCACGACCACCTCTCAGTCTTCCATACCAAATGAAGAGTCGGTCAGATGGTAGAGAATACAAACCAAATATACGTTTATTCAGATACACTCGAGTGGAGCCCCATCTGCCCACTCCCTTAGGGGTGTTGCAGAGAGGACTGACTTCAGCAAGCATAGCGTTACATTGTGTACATTTCAGAACCAAGAAAGACCCGCCCATAACGGAATTTTCCAAGTAGGTGCAGCTAAAACAAAGAAATACAGTAGGATGAGTTTCGACTCTGAGGCCGAGCACACATTGTCTCTATGCAAAGGTCGTTCTGTCCGTGCCTACCGCTAGACTAGTGGGAGAAGGCCTCTATCTAGTGGGAAAGGTATGCACTAATAAGAACAGTGTATTCATTAGCAGAGCAAGACCTAACCTTGGAGAAATGAAACTTTCCACAGCCTGCTTCTCGAGGAGGGAATATGTAATTAATGGCAAGATTCCAAATGGCTGCTAAACATAAAATGGTGCCGCGAATGCTAACTTACATAGAACAATGCACGAACAAAATAGCAAAAACATATTCATTTCATCAAACCCTCCTTTTAGCATTCGCTTACTAGTTTTATTTGGTGGGAAAAGACATAACATTCTAATAAGCAAAAAGACATCAGTACTCAGAACAATCCATATACTCAGTATCATGAATAGAAGCTGCAAAGGATGATGTAGAATCAAAGATGCCCTCAACAATCTGCATCATTTCATAATCTGTTTTTGTAACATAACTGCTGCATTAGTATCATGAACTGGCATTTTCGGCTTGGGAATAAGGATAGTGACACAGTAGGAACAACAAGCTGGGAGACATTGTATGCAGAGGCAGCACGTGAAGAAGATACCAGCAACTACAGCCAGAAAAGTGAGGATCTTCCAACCCCAGGAGGTGAGTATGTTCCAGAACCACCCTGATAGGGTCCCAGTACCTGTCTCTTGGTGTATGTCAGACGAAAGTCTATGCAATTTGTGTATAGCTGCATACACATTGGGAGCGTAATCAGGTATGTAAACACAACAGCTGCTGCCAATGACGCAACAAGCCCCACCCCTATCTGCAAGTATGACGTCTAACACCATCCTGTTCAGCAAAGTGACTAATCTCATAGCCTGAAGCTCAGCAGTGATGTTTGTCAGTATCCCAGCAGTTGTATTAATAACCCCCTCCACCACTCTTGTTAACCGACACATTTGGATACTATTAGTCATGGGACCCCAATAAGGTAGTAGACCCTTTATGGCATCCCCAAACTGTTGTGCAGTAGTGTCTGTCTGATCTATATCCTTTGTTTCAACAACTTTTCTGACTCGAGACAAGGAGACACTCTTACGCAGCAGCTGATGATCTTTATGATAATTGAATGGGGCAACATACACAGGGGGAAGGAGGAAAGAGAGATAACATCTACCTGACCATCCCCTCGGAAGCCAGACATGACCTTGGGATCCACAGACAAAATAGACATTATGGGGTAGGATCAAAGGCGGACTATTAATCGTTCTCAGTTTGTAGGTGAAATTGCATGTACTCTCCCTCACCTTTACCTCCCCAGTCCCCTGGACACAGAAACTAGCTGTTGTGTTGACCACGGACACTGGAATCGGCTTGTCCTTGGTAATATTGCGAGCTTGGAAAGATTGAAAATACTCAGAGGTGTTGAACCTTTGGAAATCAGCCATTTCCATTCTAAACCATGTCTCGTTCTTCACTTTTTGGTATGTGGTCATACAGGACTTTGAGGACAATGTACCAAGAGTCCTTTGTCCTGCCGGTCCTATGGGGGTAAACCAGTGATGAAAACGTATATACTCTACCACAGTGCGAGAATCAGCAGGTGTCATAACCAGAGTAGAGAGTTGGAAATGGTAGTGCACCATAATGAACAATTCAAACCAACCTTCACAGCTACCAATATATGACAATGGCATGGACAGCAAATTGTCGCTCTTATGAGTAACTGAGGGGAGCAATCCACAAACCCAACAATTAGGTGTATTGGACACATTATGGGCTTGATTCAACATTTGTATAAATACATTGTGTAAGACTTTCTATGCTCTTCTTTGTGAGGGGCCAAAGTAACAAAAATGTGCTCAGGGGGAAGGGGCGTCGAACCAACCAAAGTGTGCACAGGATACTTCTCCTCTAGAAACCAGGATATTCCAAGTATTATTATTAGCGTAATCACAACAATTAATATGCAAACTATTTTACTCTTTGTTAACCAACCCCGCACTAAACGCGGTGGTGCAAATGGCTGTTCCTCCTCCTCAATAGGTCGACCAAACGGATGCATTATGAAGCAAGAAGAGGAATGCAATAAAACTGATAGCAAAGGTAAGTGTTCTCAGTGTCCGTCTGAGCCTCACTGGTACAGGCTCCTATTGTTCATCAACGTTGGGGCTCTTGAGCACCGGCGGTGGAGCTTGCTCAGTCCTAAGCTCACGATGAATCCCACGTCGCTCAGGATAAGGTACCCCCTTCCTAGGGAGTACGTTCCATTTATCCTGTCCAATGTCAGAATAGTGCACCAATCTCACAACACCCTGAACTAACACCGTTGGTACTATAGCAAAGTACACCCTAACTTACACAGTCCATCCCTGACTCATCTGACTTCTCCTTTGGTGCACTATTCCTCAGCCGAGGACGCAAATTGTACCTGGTGACTCCAGGCACAGAGGGGTCAACAAACAGCGGCTCCTTAATGGCTCTAATTTCTGGAGGGACCGCTGCATTTAGCACTTCATCGTTCTCAGCATCCGTTTGGGTCCACGTTAACTTTGCGTCGCTGAAGGGGATGAACTGAGGCACTTTCTCACACTCAGTATCCCCGATTCCGTCCCTTACCCACTGATCATAGGGCAAGGGTATCCTGCGGCAATGACTGGCATGAATCCAGTTCTTCCAACCGGCGACCTTCACGGCTGTTCGAGTAGCAAGGAGGACCTGCTCAGGTCCCTTCCAATGGGGCTCCAAGCTCTTCTTCCGCTGGAAGTTCTTGACTAATATATATAGTCCCCAGGCCGAATATCGTGTCTGGGCCCCTCTGGTGTAGGTGGAAGGGACTCGCGGACCTGTTGGTGAATAGAACGCAAATTTTCAGTTAACTGCCACAGGTAGTCTGTCAACAATGGATCCTCAATATCAGAGAACTTACGAGGGCGCGGGATGCCCCAGACATTTGCCGGGCATCCAAACACGACCTCGTAAGGTGAAAATCCTGTTCTAGAATGTGCTGTTCTTGTCGACAAAAGAGCCAATGGTAAAGCATCTGGCCACTGTAACCCTGTTGTCTCCTGAATCTTTGCCAATTTCAGTTTGAGAGTACCATTGTACTTCTCAACCAAACCTGCTGACTGTGGGTGATTTGCAGCATGAAACTTCTGTTTTATGTGCAAACCATCGCAGATTAGCTGAATGACTTTGGCATTGAAATGACTTCCGGTGTCACTCCAGATCAAACGGGGCAAGCCAAAACGAGGAAAGAACTCCTTCAGGAGTACCTTTGCAGTCGCAATGGCTGTATTATCTTTAGTGGGGTACGCCTCAACCCATTTACTGAAAGCACAAACAACCACCAACACATACTTCAAATTATTGACCCTTTCTAACTCAATGTAGTCCATCTGGAGGACCTCAAAAGGGAAAGTGGGCAGTGCGAAATTGCCGGGTGGTGTAAGGGTACCTTTCCCAGGATTGTGCATCATGCACACCATGCAGTACTTCACTAAATGTGCAGCAGTTCTCGATATGTTATCATTCTACCATACAGGGTCTAACAACTTGCAAATACCCTTGGCGCTGATATGGGCTGGGCCATGAGCCATCGTGACCACAGGGAGAACATACGCATCTGGTAACATCCATCTCTGCTTCCCTGACTTGTCAATCCAACATCCCTCATCGTTCAATTGTGCTGTACTTTCTTGCCACACTGCTAATTCCTCCACTGTGGCCTCACTCTGTATTTCCTTCACGTTCTCAAGTGTATCCTCAAACATAGTGACCTCGGGCACCCACCTAGCGGGACCTGCTATGAACATTCTTTTCATCCTAGTTCGGGCTGTCTCCTTAGCTGTCTGATCTGCAAAAGCGTTCCCTTTACCTACATCGTCAGTAACTTTCCTATGGGCGCTACACTTTACTATTGCCAATTTCTTGGGGAGTGTCAAAGCGGACAGAAGCCTATATGTAAGATGACCGTGCTGTATCCTTGTGCCATGGGAAGTAAGGAACCCTCTCTCTGCCCAGAGTCACCCAAAATTATTGGCGACTCCAAAGGCATACTGGCTGTCAGTATAAATATTAACAACCAGTCCCTCAGTCAATTCACAAGCTCGAATAAGGGCGGCTAACTCAGCTGCTTGGGCGGACTGATAAGGGACTCGGGATGTCTCTACGACTGTACGCAATGTGGTGATAGCATAAGCAGCAGTTGTAGTGCCATCTGGCAATTTGAAACAAGAGCCATCGACATATAGTTCCCCTTGTGGGTCAGATAAGGGAACATCAGTCAAGTCTACCCGTCCTTTCGTCTCTTCTTCCGTCCAGAAGATACAATCATGTTTCTCATTTTCATAATTTTCAGAAGGGAGGGGTAGTAACGTGGATGGGTTCGGAGTGGCACATCGTTTGATCGTAATATGCTTGGCAAAGAGTGTCAATTCATAACCCGTCAGACTTGCACTGGTGAGGTGCTATGTCTTGGTCTTATTCAAAAGTGTATCCACAGCATGGGGTACCATAACTGTGAGGTCAGTATCAAGTACGAGTCCAGCCGATTGCCTTATCGAGACAGCCACTGCCACGACCGTTCTTAGACAGCTCAGGAGGGCTCTTGCGACAGGGTCAAGAACAGCAGAGAAATAAGCACACAGCAGTTGCTTATCTCCAAATTTTTGTGTTAGAACAGAAAGCGCACAACCAGCCGTCTCATGGATATATGATACAAATGGCTTGCTGTAGTTAGGCGTACCGAGCCCTGGAGCCAAACAAAGTGCACTTTTTAATTCAGGCATCCAAGGCAGGGGTTCATGCACATCTTTAGTCGTCAGAGCAAGCAGGGGTTTGGTTAGTAGGGAGTAATTTGGAATCCACTGGCGACAGTAGGAAGTAATGCCAATAAAAGCGCGCACATCTTTTTGAGTTTGAGGAATGGGCATTTTAACAATAACACTAATTCGCTTCGGAGTTAGCTTCCTACCCTCCTTCGACAGTAGGTGACCTAAATAGGTGACCTCCGGTCGACAATACTGAAATTTGGAAAGGGACACTTTATGTCCATGGTGTGCCAGGTGCAACAACAATTTAACTGTACTGTCCCTACAACCTTGTTCTGTGTCAGAATCGATGAGCAAGTCATCAACATACTGTAGTAATACATTACCTGTGGGGAGTGACAAAGAATCCAACTGACCTTTCAATGCCTGACTATAGATACTCGGACTTTCCGTACAGCCTTTAGGAGCACGACAGAACCTAAAGCTTCTACCAGCTAGGGTGAACCCAAACAGATATCTGCTATCAGGATGAATAGGAATACTAAGGAACGCATTTTTCAAATCAATGACAGAAAAGAATTTAGCAGAAGAGGGAATCATTGTCAAGAAAGTGGTGATGTCAGGAGCCACTGGAAACTGGGGAATCACTATTTTATTAACCTCACGCAAGTCAATCACAAAGCGATAAACATCTTCATGGTCATCAGAGGAACCTGAGGGTGCCCTTTTAAGAATCGGAAGAATAGGGCTATTGCAAATATTAGCAGTCATCTCCTCAACCACACCTTTCTCAATCAAATCCTGTACGATCTGCAACAAGGCCCGCTCTCCTGCCTGCGGAATTTTATATTCAGGGACACAAGGTAAAATGGCACCATCTTTAACACGTATAGAAACAGGCGATATCTGCAACAATCCCACGTCTGTGTCGCCTGTTACCCACAGAGTGGATGGTACATCTTTAAACTCAGCAGGAAGGACAGCATTTTTGGACAGACACGGCTTAACGCACTCCACAGCCGGGCCTATTGTCATATAGACACCTTCTGGAGAACAATAAATTGTGGCATGCAACTTTTTCAATAAATCCAGACCCATCAAATTCTCACCACAATTAGATGTCAACAAAAATGGCGAATCCACAGTGAAAGGACCTATGGTCAATGCAAGAGGTTTTGAAATGGGGTTTACAACCGGTACACCAGAAAAACCTACTGAAACATTATTATGGCCAGACAGAGCCGCCCCAGGGACCAAAGAGCGAGAAATAGAACTGTTCGTTGCACCTGTATCCACCAAGAACTCCTTAGTCGAACCATGCACATCCACACTAACGTACGGACCACGTTGATCTACAGGTATCGGAACTGGTCCCTCACTTTATCCCTGGCTGTCCTAGCTGTAAGACATCCCTGTCACCTCGTCCGTGTCGTAATCATCATTATAATACTGTCCTCCCCGAGGGTCATCAAAATAATTCTGATCTGAACGACCCTGCTAGGCCACAGCATTCTGAACCCTGTCCGCTGCTCCAGCTCCACAACCCCGTCCACGAGAACCTCGTCCTCTAGGGACCGCCACCTTCTGCAACAACACGGGACATTCGCTACGCCAGTGTCCCTCCTCTTTGCAATACGCACACTGATTCGGCCCTACAGGCGTAGTATTCCTGCTAGTACATGGAAGCTGCCGGGCTAAACCACCACATCCTCAACTATTCCCCCTGGAAGCCTGCTGCAACAATACCTTCATCTTCAAATCCTTGTGCTTCTTCTCCGTCCTCTCCTTATCCTCATTTTCCCTGTGCTCATAATACTGTGCCATATTCAAAATAACAGAAGGAGAAGAGGTGGACCAGATGCTCTCGGAAACCTGCAATCGAGTCGCAATCTCGGGAAGCAAATTTGAAACAAATCTATTAACAAACAATCGAACCCCACCTTGGACCGACAAATCCTGCCCACTATAATCTAGAAAAAGACCTTCAAACCGAGTGAAAAAATCAGACACACTCTCATCTTTCTTCTGACGACAAGCTGATAACTTATCCCAAACAACCTTCCCTGGGGGAATAAGAGAATGCATATATGTAATGATACAGCCGGGCAAAGCAAGTATCACTGGTCTGAGCTTATCACCGGGCTTCCGTTCCTGATCCCATATCTTAAGTTGGTCCCAGGTACCACCCAATTCCACAACGTGATCCTGTGTGTGTACTTGTCTCCAAATATCAACCGGAACTAGTAAGCCAAAGAACATTTCAATATCAACGAGTGTCATCACTGTCGAAGAGGCAGCTTCAGTCAATTCCTTATTATAAGCAGTTGGATTCTTCCTAGGATCAGGTAACGTGAGTCTTAAGAGACAAGACCTCGCTCCTTTTCCATGGAGTATAAACCCATTGCTCTTGGAAACGGGCCGCTACCCCTGGTGTAGTAACAATATTATGCTGATCCCTCAGCTCTGGTATTTCAGGATAATAGATGGGATGAACCTCCCGCGTTGGAAACTGAGATACCGAGGTGGGGCTCTTCTTGAGCAGTCTACCCCGATAAGCAACCAACATCGCAACATTACCAAAAACTTGACCAGGCGCCATATCAGTAACATATACATGATCCTTAATATCACATAGAAACACTGCTCCCAACGACCGATCAAAGTGGCGGACATGTGCTTAAGGGCATGCTGTTGTACAAAAGGCTCATAATCTTTCATCACATTCCATACATCTTCCACACTGTAAATGGGATTCCGAGCCCACTGGGCAGCCTGATTAGCTACTACCCTTTTCTCCTCATCTCCCACATCAGATCGGACTAACGTCCGCCCCATACGTTCCTTAAATTTCATCCAGTCTCTATCCTCAAATCCACGTACTGGTGTCCCACTACTCAGTAATGTCGGGGGATGGAAGAACACAGTGGGGGTAGCAACAGAAGGATCAGGCACCAACGTCGCTGCCGGCTGCGTCGCAGGTGTAAGAGCTGGCAAAAGAGATGCCGAAGCAATAGGTGTCGCAGGAGTACTAACGATCATAGTTGCCACAGACGGCAAAGACAAAGAAAGGACAGGAGGTGCCGTGGCCAAGGCAATCCGATCAACAGTAACAGAAGCAGAAACAGCAGAGACAGAAGAACCGGATAGCTGGGCCTGCAAGGGGAGAGCGGGATATATCCTCTGCGGGGCATATGGGGTGGGGGTCGAGTATCTAACAGTTCTTCCACAAAGGTATTATTTTCTTCTCAGGCTACATAAGATTTATCAATATTCAATTGAAACATCCTATCTGCACGTTCAATCCCTATCTCTTGCTTCTCTCTATCATGTGTTACAGCTTTCTGAGTCAATGTTTGCATTCTCATCCTTCGCGCCTCCTTCTCCGCTTTCATTCGCCTCTGTTTAGCTTCCTTTTGCCACGTTCGAAGAGAATCAAACATAGACTGCCTACTTCTTTTCACAAACAACTTCTCCTTTAAGAACTCAATTTTTTGTTCATCAAAAGTGCCCGTCAATGGCCACTGCAACTCAGCATTGTCCCTCATATATTTGTGTCATAGCGTACTAAACATAATAGGGCCAAGGCCATGCTTCACATACATATCAAAATTCGGAGTGCCTTCTGGAGGCGCTGGTTGACTGTCTTCCAATCAGGCATCTGCAGATCAACAACAACAACAAGAACCTACTAAATCCAGGCATTTTCAAGAGTGGGCCAAATTCATTATGTTGCCTGGCAAAGCGTTCGCAAACACTTTGTACCAAAATCGGTCCTCAGACCGTATCAAATACAAACCAAAATGGTACCATATCCACAAAGAAACCAAAACAAACTCACCTGATATATGCAGGCCAAGCGAATGTATTCTCCACTGCCGACTCTTTGGACCAAATGGTCAGATCCAAGGGTTTCGCCGTTCAGGACCCCAGTCGGGATGACCGCTGGGCGAGGCACCGTCTGGTGGGACAGAAGGGGCAGATGCGAGTTCAGGAACTCTCTCGTGCAGGGATCCCTGGTCCGTCCTTCCAACCCGACGGCGGCCTTGACCTCCCCACCCAGGAAGGGCCACTCGCCCGATGGGGTCCCTGTTCGGGCGCCAACTGAAGGAAGAGGCCCGTTTAGGGTCACCCGGGTCACTCAAGACAACCTCTCAGCCTTCCCTACCAAATGAAGAGTCGGTCAGACAGTAGAGAATACAAACCCAGTGGAGTGAAGCCCCGTCTGCCCAGTCGCTTAGGGGTGTTGCAGAGAGGACTGACATCAGCAAGCATAGCAAACATTATATATATTTCAGAACCAAGGAAGACCCGCCCATAACGGAATTTTCCAAGTAGGTGCAGCTAAAACAAAGAAGTACAGTAGGATGAGTTTCGACTCTGAGGCCGGGGACACATTATCTCTATGCCAAGGTCGTTCTGTCCGTGCCTACTGCTAGACTAGTGGGAGAAGGCCTCTATCTAGTGGGAAAGGTATGTGCTAATAAGAACAGTGTATTCATTAGCAGAGCAAGTCCTAACCTTGGAGAAATGAAACTTTCCACAGCCTGCTTCTCGAGGAGGGAATAGGCAGTTAATGGCAAGATTCAAAATGGCGGCTAAACATAAAATGGTGCTGTGAATGCTAACTTACATAGAACAATGCACGAACAAAATAGCACAAACATATTCATTTCATCACCACATATGCACAGTGTACCATTACCAAACCAAAGTTTGAGAGGGGTCAGTAGAGCATTTGAATACGACCCTTTAGAGCATGATAGAAACTCAACCAGAGACCCCACAGAGGAAGTTGGAACTTTTCTTGCCGTGTCTCTCATTCGCTTTCCAGGAGTTTCCGCAGACGGAAGTGGAATTCAGCAATTTAAGCTTCTATTTGAACACACCGGGCCTGATTCACAGAACTAACTTATGTCAAAAACGTAAAGTTAGTACTTTTTGGTATTCACAGAATACACTTACTCATTTTGGTATTCACAGAATAAACTTACTCATTTCGGTATTCACAGAAGTTAGTAGTCCTAACTTTAGGACTCCTAAATGCCTTCTGTGAATACCGAAAAGTCTTAAAGTTAGGATTTTTCTCAGTTTAGGAGTAGTAAAGTTAGGACTCCTAACTTTACTACTCCTAAACTGAGAAAATCCTAACTTTAAGACTTTCGGTATTCACAGAAGGCATTTAGGAGTCCTAAAGTTAGGACTACTAACTTCTGTGAATACCGAAATGAGTAAGTTCATTCTGTGAATACCAAAATGAGTAAGTGTATTCTGTGAATACCAAAAGTACTAACTTTACGTTTTTGACGTAAGTTAGTTCTGTGAATCAGGCCCCCAGTGAAGAAACCACTTACCTTGATTCAGGAATGCCCTAAGTCAACTCAGAATGATGTGGTTGACTATGTGATTGGCCTCAGAAAGCTGGTTGCACAATACATGAGTCAGGCAAAGCAAAACATTTGTGTGACCCAAAAGATAATGAAGGAATGGTTTGGCCATGAAGTAATGCTGACTGGGTACTGGGAAAGTCAGGAGGTGTTGGTGCTATTGGCCATTTGTCCACGAGCTTTGAAGGAAAAGTGGTGTTGACCATATCAGGTAGTGCAGAAGGTGTCAGATATAAACTACTTAGTGGGTAAATATATGAGGGATGGGTGTGTGAAAGTGGTACAGCTTGGCCCTGAGGTGATGTCTCTGCAGCAGAGAAAATGCAGAGCGGTTGTAGAATGATGTTTCCTACCTATTCTCGCTGACTCCAGGGTTAACACCAATCTGTGTTCATGATATTGACAGAGGACATAGTATGTACTGCATGTTGGACTGAGTCCAGGAATGCATGAAGGTGGAGGTGGTCAAGATGTTGGACTTGGGGGGGATTGAGTGATCTTGTAGCCCTTGTGCCAGTCTAGTAGTGCTGGTGCCCAAGCATGGTTCCACAGAAATGCACTTTTGTGTGGACCACATTAACCTCAGCAACATCACCATGACAGATACATATCTGATACCCAGAGCTGAAGAGCTTGTAGACTGACTAAGTGCTGCACAACACGTGAGCACCTTCGATCAGGCCAGTGACTATTGGCATATTGTATTGACTCATTTTCTATGCCAGAGGGCTTATTTCAATTTAAGGTAATGCCCTTTGGATTAAAAAATGCCTGACACTTTTCAGCACCGGACGAACTCCAATATATAAGGGTAACGATTACAAGAGTTCTATGTGGTCTACCTGGATGTCATTACAGTATTCAGGAATTCATAGGGGGACCACTGACGCACCTAGAGAAGGTTTTGGTCATCATACATGGGGCAAACTGGCCATCAAGGCAGCCAAGTGCCAGGCGGGGCATTCACTGAAGTCTACCTTGGGCATCAGGTGTGTAAATGGAAGATTTGCTTGTCCTATAGTGGGAGGTGTCAACTACACAGTCTGAAGTGATTTATACCCCGAAGGGTTGTTCCGATCGGCCCCAGAGGCTGTGGAGGACCGCCCGGCGGCCTTTGCCAAAGTATTTGCATACCATAAACTCAAATTGGCATGCCGGTCACTGCACGAAACATTCCCGAGTGCCCCGCCGACACTGGCAGCTCTTGAAAATGTACTTGCAGTTGCTTCCCCACGCAAGCTTATCACTAGAATCTACAACCAAATGCAGACGTCGGTTCCGGTATTGCAGCCCTATGCGCTGGTGGCGTGGAACGAAGAGCTTCAGGTCCTGATGTCGGAGGAACAATGGCTGTACTGCTGCAGCCAGCTTTTAGCGCTGTCCCCCAATTACAGACTCCGGCTTGTCCACTTTAAATTCCTACATAGATTCTACAGAACGCCCACTAGGTTACATCATATAGGTCTCAAAGAAGACGAAAACTGCTGGCGATGCGGCATGGCACCTGCTGGGTTCATGCATGTCGCATGGAGCTGCCCACAACTGGGGACGTATTGGAATGCTGTCTTTACCATTATAAAACACATCACTGGAATAGAAGTGGATCCAGATCCTATGCTGGGGCTGCTGGGTTATGTTAAGAATACTCCGGTGAAATATAGGAAACTACACGCCATGCTCTTACTCTACGCTAAACGGCGAGTAGCCATTCATTGGGGTAGTAGGAGGGTCCCATCGAAAGACGACTGGCTGAAGGATGTCACGTTCGGGCACTCACAACTGACTACGTACTGGGAGCTGATGCCTTCTGCATCGCGACCAAGGGACATTTGGGAGCCGTTTGTGATATGGGCCAGAGAACGTCAAGAATGAGCAGCGACTACGCCATAGCGGAGGTGACGGGGAGGAACACTTAGTGGGATGATGTTGGACAATATTCAGAAGGGGTTGCTTAAGGAGAGGGAGGAGTATACTGGGCACAGGAGTAGAGACGAAACTGGGGGGGTACAATGTGTTGTAGGATGCTTTAAATGACTCTCCATCCAAGATTATGGTAGGGAATACTGATGCTGAGAGCTGGGAATAGTTGGGGGAGGGGGTGGGAGACTACGGGCACATGTCATAAGCTAAAATAACGTCATCATGCCATGTAAATGATGTATTACAAATGGAATGTTGGGCGCACTGTTTGGCCCTGTTGAATATAGTTTTGTTTGTTGTGAAATGCCAATAAACAAATTTAAAAAAAAAACTACACAGTCTGAAGTGAGAGCCTTTTTAGGACTCACTGGTTACTAAACAAACTTTGTAGCTATCTATGGGACCATAGAGGCCTTTTGATGGCTTTGATATCTAAGAAGCAGCACAAAAAAGTGATTGGAACTGAGGACTGCCAGAAAGCTTTTGAGGAACTGAAGAGAGCACTAAGCAATGCACCTGTACTGAAGGCTCCAAACTACAGCAAACCTTTCATTGTACATATGGATGCCACGGACAAAGGAGTTGGAGTGATACTAGCTTAACTTGATGACACGGAGAGAAAAAATCCAGCAATTGAGGTCAGCGGGGAACATGGCAGCGAGCTGAAGCTTGCCCGCGGGTGAGCCTCTTCTCCCTAATTGAGTTATGCCGTAAAACACACTGATTCTATAAATCCCCTCACCCCCACCTTGAGCTTTTTTTCCTATGAAATATACCAGCTAATACCTTACCGGTAGAGACTGCACTGCTGTGGCTGAGGGAGATGAGGAGACACGGAGACAGGATCGCATGAGCCAATGCCCGACTCAGCTGGCGGCTAGTATCACACAGGGACGGCAGTAGCAGCAGTTCAGAGACCCCGCTGTTGCTTGGATTCCGCCCTGGGGGTCATATTGCATGCTCTCTTTGTTTGCACCAGGCATACCTTTCAAAAGGTGAGCCCTGCGCAAACAAGGACAGTGCACCGTATTATATTGAATGTGATGCCCCTAGGGCAGCCGCAAAGTTGTGATGCCCTGGGGGCAGCACATTTAAGAGAAATAAGTAGTGGCTTTGAAGCAGCCGCTCTGTGTTTCACTGTGCAGGCGGAAAACTGCCTGCACTTTTAAGGGGTATTAGAGCTCCCCTTGCAGGCGGGTGCAGTGATTGACTAAACCCCCCCCTCCAAAGAGATGTCTGTGGGGGTCCATAGCACCCCTTTTGCCACCTCTAGAGGGCTTCTATCAGGGAGCGCACTGTCAGTGCACCTCCTGACAGCTTCTTTGCTGCTGCGCCTGCATGTATAATATGGCGCCAGCATAAAGGTGAAGAGATTTCCTCATTAGCATGGGGCCACACCCCCATGCAAATGAGGGAACACTCTCTGGTGTAAGCTCTGGCGCTGTTTGTGTGCCAGCACTATCTGTATTACAGAAAGGGCTGCACAACTCTCTGCGGCTCTTTCTGTAATAACAAAGTGCCCCGGGATGCGCAAAGCAGGCACATATGCCCGTTGCGACCCGACCCCGGGGCACTTTCCATAATACGGCCCCCGGAGTGTGAGCAGGAACGCCTGCAAAGAGCATGGAGCGGCAACCTCTTTGGTTGTAAGGAAGGCAACATCTTGGAAAGAGAAGGCATATTTGGAGAAGGGACTGAAGCCTCAAAGGGAAAACAAGCACACTGGAACCGTTGCAAAGCATATAAGATAGACAGGGTTTCTGTGGATTTATAGGACTCGGGTAACTTGCATGAGCAGTCGTTATTCTATGAGGGAGGTGTGTTGGACTCTTCAGGTGGTCATATGAGTGTGATAAGGCCCTAAAGTGGGCCCCCGGCAAGGATAGGGGCAAGGACCAAGACAAGCACAAAGTAATTTAGACAGATACCACTTAAGGTCTAGTAAATTACTGGGGGGCGTGGCCGAGATGGCGGCTAGAGCAATCGCAGAGCCTTGAGCTCCGCTCTATGCCCGCCGCAATTATCCTGTTTCCCACTTACCAGGCCGTTCATTCTTCGGTGTTCTCGGCGCGGACGGCGACCGACATCAGGATCCTGCGAAATCCGGACCTCCACGGGGCCCTGTGTGCCTCCAGCGACCTCCGGTCTCCGGCACCGCGACTGAGTGTGTTCCCGCGGCCCGGAGCGTCTCCACGGCGCTGGGTGCTTCGGCACGGGCAGAAAATCGGCGGCGCGGTGTGTGCGCCCGATCCCCGCTGCGCTTGGACACTCGAGACACTGTGCCCTGAGCGCCTCCTCGGAGCTACCCGCGACCATCGACCGCGGTGGGTGTCGTACCCGCCATTTTGGATTGGGCGGCCTATGACGGCTAGGCCCGCCGCGACGACGTCCAATGCACGGGGTGCCCAGCAGATGAACGGCGGTTGCGCCCTGGCAGTGGTGAGTGAACCCCCCCTTAGCTCCCCTACACCTGGCAAGCGCGGACTCAGCTGGGACCGAGTCGCCTGACCTACGCATGTTGGCCTGCGTGTAGCGGGCGTGCTTTGCGGGAGATACCTGCCTGGTGTTGGTTCCTGGGCGGCTGGGGCCAGCCGGCTGGCTGTGCGCTGCTCCTGGGGCGGCTGGATTGTGCCTGTGATCCTGTGTCTCCACCATGAACTCCCGGTGAAAAACACACTCATCGGGGCGCGCACTGGAGCCGGGCCTGTGTGCGATCTGTGGTGCGCAGTGGGGTGCCCATCGCTGGGTGGTGCCTCACGGTCGACATTTGGAGAGAGAGGGGACACGGAGTGAACTGTTGCCAGCTTTTGCCCGCGCCACTCGAGGGGGGCTGGTGGGGCCCTGGCGCTCGGGGGACATTGCTACTGCCGCAGTGAGTGGGACTGCTCACACAACGTGCGATCGAGAGATATTGGGCATTGGAGACTGGCACTGGGGACTCCTCGATCTCAGACGGTGCAGTACACACGCCTTGCCTTACGCCCCTGCCTTCTGCTACTCCAGACCCCCCGGGGATATCCCTACACTAACGCCCGGCCTGTGATCTCTAGTGGGTGGCAGAATGGGCATGCCCAGGGCGGACAGGCTACAGGCGCAGCCACCGGAGCCGACGTCTGCGGACTACGGGGATGGGGACCCCATGCGACCTCCCGCCCAGGGCAGCCCCAATGATCAATCCCACCGCTTTGATGAACTGTTAGCGGCAATACTAGACATCAAAACCACCCTGGGGCGAAGATTGACTCCCTCAGCATTGACATGGGGTTTCTACGTGAGGATCACAAGAAACTTAAGGGACGAGTCGACGAAACTGAATCAATCTTGGCGTCCATGAGACCTACGGTGACCACGACGACCACCCAACTGCAGGCCCTCCAGCAGGAGGTAAATTATCTCATGGCACGTGTGGAGGATCAGGAAGGGCGCTCGCGCCGCAATAATGTGCACCTAGTGGGCCTTCCCGAACGGGCGGAGGGGCCCAGCATGGAGCTCTTCTTGGAGGACTGGTTCTCACGTGAAGTCCTGCAGGGCAAGGTGTCGAACTTCTTTTCCATAGAGCGAGCGCATAGGGTCCCGGGGGGCCCTCCACGCCCAGGTGCGTTTCCTCGACCAGTGGTGGCCAGATTCTTTAATTATCGCGACCGAGACCACGTGCTGCAGGTCACCAGGGCTAGGGTCTCTTGGCAAATCAACAACGCTACGGTCCATATTTACCCGGACTATACTCTGGCTGTACAGCGCCGTCGCTCCTCTTACCTGGAGGCCAAAAAGTGCTTGAGGGATCATGATGTCCAATATTCTCTACAATACCCTGCACGCCTATGTATCCGACACAAAGAGGGCACGATCTTCTGCAACACCCCCGAGGAGACATGGGCTTAGATCGACCAACAGGGTATGGCACACGACCCCCCCCCCATGCCACTGGCGGATTCTGTGCGACCATGGACCCAGGTGGCGGCTCGCAGGGGCCGGGGCGGGAGTCGACCACGCCGCCCTACGAAGGCACAGGTTGCGCAGGAGCGAGCACGGGCCGTCCAATCGGTGGAACAATTGGGCTCTCCTGGCTCATCTCCTCGACGAGAATCGGACTCTGAGGCCCAGATGGACTGCACGCTGCGACTCACGGACTCACAGATTGAGGCATTGACGGGGGCGGCCCAGCCCTCACCCCGCAGACGGCGGACGCACTAGGTTGAGGACACAGCGGAAGGGTCAGTTCTTTGAAGTGGGGGCAGACGCCCTGCACGCGCCCACTGCGGGCCAGACTGACTTATGGGAGGCGGAATAGACGCTGAGCGCTGCTCACGAACTTTGCAGTACCCCCCCAACGAGCGATAAGTAGCTGATACAGCAACTCATTTGGTTCCTTTTTTTATTATATGTTTTGAATTGTGTGTTCTCGAATTTGCAGTCTAGTGCAAATGGCCCATTGCCCGTTGGCAACCAGGCCTGGGGTGGGAAGTTGGGATATTCTCGATGGTTTCTTTGCTGTTTTCTTTTTATGTTCCACATCCACGAGATCTGGTGATGTAACATGTATGAGTACGGTAGTCTGGGACTGTAAGTGTGCCGATGGGAATGTGGGCTGTCATGTAATGGGTGGATCTTTGCACAGTTCTTGTACACACCTACGTAGATGGCTCTCGGGGATTACTCCTTATTGACCTGGAATGCGAGGGGGTTGGCGGGATGCGCCAAACGTCACAAAGTGTACCAATACCTACGCAGTCACAAGATCACGTTCGCGTTGCTCCAGGAGACGCACCTCACGACACAGACACTAACGTCGCTCCGCAAGCGTTGGCGGGGCATGGTCCTGGGCACGACATATTCGGGCTACGCTAGGTGGGGCGCTTATTTGGATGGCTCCTGGGACTCCTCTTCAAATCACACATTCCAGGGTGGACCCACAGGGCCGATATGTTACCATGGAGGGCGTGTTGAATGGTTCCCCCCTGGCGCTGGTCTCCCTGTATGCCCCAAACTCGGGTCAATCCAACTTCTTGTGACTCCTCATGCGCTCGCTGCTTGCGGACCCCACGGTTCCCACATATTGGGGTGGTAATTTCAACGGAGGTGGGATCTCGCCTTAGATCGTTCCCGCCCTCCTCTCACAGGGGCACAATCCATCACACTGGCACACCACATGCGGGAATGGGCACTTCAAATGCAGATACATGATGTATGGCGCAGACTACATCCGCAGGCGCGCGTATATTCTCATTACTCGGCACTTCATGACTTGTATACGCGGATCGACATGGTGTTTTGCTCGGATGGTGCTCTGCACAGTGTGGTACATGCTGAGTTTTTGGCGCGCGCGCTCTCTGACCATACACCCCTACAACTGAACCTGACCTGGGGTGCTCAGCGCCCTGCAATCTCGACTTGGCGCTTGCCTGGGGCAGCACTGGCTGATTCCTCCTATCGGGCCACCCTCCGGGAGTCCATCACCTCCTATTTTGAGGAGAATGAGGGGACTGCCTCGTCGGTAGGGGTGGAGTGGGATGCCTTCAAGTTTGTTCTTAGAGGCCATGCCCTCAAGACCACGTATGGGGCTCGTAAAGCCTTGACTATGGCGCTGGCCGCGCACGAGTCCGCGATCCAGAGTTATGAGCAGCGTATTCCGAACGATCCCCAACTTGCCCCCTCCCTCGCCCAGGCTCGATTGGCGTATAAGAATGCGATGGATGACCTGTGTGCCTTGGACTACAGAATGTATCTGGCACGCAGGCATGGAGAGGGTGATAAGGCCGGGAAGCTCCTGGCGTGGCTCCTTCGATCCGATGCTACCCAGTCTCCCATTACTACCATATACACGGGTGCTGGGGCCTTGGTGAATACCCAAGCGGCTATTAATTCCTCTTTCCATGAGTACTACACCACGTTGTACACGGCCCCGGCCCCACATGACCCTGTCCGCATCCGGGAATTCTTAGAGGGAGTTCAGCTCCCACAGATCACCCCGGCCCACCGAGATGCCCTAGAACAGCCCATTGTGATCGATGAGATCACGGATGCCATCCGGCAGCTGGCAGCGGGCAAGATGCCGGGGACGGATGGGTGGCTGGCTGAATTTTATCATACCTTCTCTACACAGCTAGCACCTCGGCTGGCCAAGGTGTATGCTGCGGCCTTTGAGACGGGTGAATTACCGCCCACTATGAGAGAGGCAACGCTGGTTGTTTTACCTAAACCAGGCCGAGATCCCCTCCTGATGGCCTCTTATCGTCCCCTGTCGATGCTGAATGTCGATTATAAGATCCTGGGATATTACTAGCTAATCGACTACTTGCTACGGTCCCTCTGCTGGTCCAGAATGGCTTCATTCCAGGCCGCAGTACGGGGTGAATCTGCGGCGGTTATTCACGCTCCTGGAGTGGGCGCGGGGTGGGGAGGAGCAGCATTGGATCGCCTCGCTTGATATAGAAAAGGCGTTTGACACCTTAAGTTGGGCTTACCTCGAGGCGACCCTGGCAGGGTTCGGCATGGGCCCCCATTTCCTACGGTGGATACAAATATTGTACCACGAGCCACAGGCCAGGGTTAAAACGGGCTGCACTTATTCACCGCTTCTGTCCATAGCGAGGGGGACACATCAGGGCTGCCCCCTGTCACCGATCCTTTTTGCTCTGGCCATGGAACCGTTGGCTTGCAGGTTGCGGTTGCGGGTGAGGGACTGGGGTATACGGGTCGATCAACGATGGCACATTGTCTCGTTTTACGCCGATGACGCGCTGATCTATCTTCGCGGCGAGGCCGGGATCTTACAGTCCATCATGGCTCTTTTAAATGATCACGCGAGCGTATCTGGCCTCCAGGTTAACTGGGCAAAATCGGTGGTGTTTCCAATGACACCAGCGCAAAGACAGCTGGCACCGCTTACTCCGCTGAAGTGGGCGTTCGACACCTTTAAATACCTGGGGGTACAGATCTACCACTTGGGGTCGGATACGGTTGATGGGAACCTAGGCCGAGCTATCACGCGGGCGCGCACAACCCTCCCGTTTTGGACGGGCCTCCCTCTGCCCCCCATGGGTCGGGTAGCAATATCCAAGATGTTAGTACTTCCCCGTCTCCTGTATTTTTTCTGCGTACTCCCATATCGCCTACCCCGGAAACTCTTCCGAGACCTAGAATCATTGCTGGTATCACTGATCTGGGGTGCTTCGCGGGCTCCGGTGGCCCTTCATAAATTATACTTGCCACTGTCGGATGGCGGCCTGGGCGCACCGAATGTCGAACGGTACTATGCAGCGGTACAGCTGCAGTGGCCGATACAGTGGCTCGCCAAAAGCAACCTCGCCGAGCTGATCACTGGGGCTGTGACCTGGGATATCCCAACGCTCCTGGAATGGCTCTCGGGAACGGCCACGCCGACCCAGAGACGACAAGGCAACCTGTTGATGACTGCCGCTCGGCGGCACTGGGCTCGGTACGTGACGCCCAAGGGCCGACCACTGCCCTATGCTCCTAGTCTACCCTTGGAGTTGCTCCCCGGCACGTACTCATGCCATGGACACCCGGAGTTGGGAGCATGGAGGGAGAGCGGGTTGGACACATGGGGAGACACTACATGCCCTATTGACTCGCCTGTCCTTGCAGTCCTGGGATGCTGACTGGGCGGAACCTGTTACTTCGCACTTACTGCACACCCTGCTCACTCATGGCCGCGAGTGTCACGCCATGACGGCCATATATACCTCCATTAGATTGGACGATCCTCCTGCATTGCTTCCACTGCGAGCGTATTGGGACGGTGAACTGTCCATTACCCTGTCGGATAAACAATGGCAACAATGTCTTACCCACCCCAAAACTATCTCGACTAACGCCAGGGTGAAATATACTCAATTTAACTACCTTCACCATAAGTATCTCACCCCTCATCGACTGGCACGCATGTGCCCTACTGCCAGGGATGTCTGCCCTAGATGCGGCAATCAGGGAGCTACTTTTACTCACATGGTCTGGACTTGCACCACCATATGCGTATTTTGGCTGGAGGTGGCTGCTGTGCTTGCAGCGGCGACAGATGAGCGGGTGGAGGTGGAACCCCTCCATTTCCTGTTGGGAGTTACGAGACGTAAGTCGACTCGTAAGAGTGTGAATAAATTCCTGGATCTTGCTCTCGGATTTGGCTAAGCGAAGGATTGCCATGGCCTGGAAGGCGCAGGTGGGCCCCGGGGTTGCGGTGTGGCTGCTGCACCTACGGAGGGCACTGGTCTCGGAATGCACAAATCAGCGCGAGGCCGAGGCTCGGGCGCCTCTCCCCTGCGGCGCACCCCTGCGCAATGGCAGAGTTTTTTAATGGCGATCGAGGCTAGGGCTGCTGCGGACGTTCCTCCCCCCTAATTCCCCCCCCCCGCATTACCGGGGACGCGAGGTTGCTCACCCCCCATTTACCTTACTGCCTCCTCCCCAGTCCCAGCGCGCCCACTTTCTCCTCCCCTCCCCCTCGTCCATTTATTCCATTATTCCATTCTTCCATTTCTCCCTACGTCCACTCCTGAGGTGCATGACACGACTGCGCGACTCGACAGCACACGTCCTCACATGTCCCTATGTTTATATCCACGTCACTTTCTATCACACCAGACCGGCCATAGTGGTTGCACTGAAGTTTTATATATACAAGGGACCGGTTTATTGTTCTCTTATTCAGGTCACATGTGGATTTTCTTTTCTTTTCCTTATTTCGTTGATTGTGTTCTTTGTATCCGGATTCATATTGTCTCTTTTAGAGGTATGCGATATGTCACGGGACTAGATTTGTGGAGCAATGCCCGAGTCTCCATTTGATAATTTTGTTGTACTTTGCCTATGTTCGGCTGTGCGGCGCTGCGGAGTGAAGCAGTGAGCCGCCCTGCCCAGTAGTCATGGAAGTGTCAACTGATTATGAGTTTCCTTCTCCCCCTGCCTAAGCCATTCGATTTTCTTGCTAAATCTGCACTGTCAAAAGTATGCCCTGACTACTATGCAAATGCTCCGGATATTCCCTTGTTAAAATCAATAAAAATCATTTAAAAAAAAAAAAAAGGTCTAGTAAATTACTCCAGGCTTATGCTTGTTCCCAAACTGGTAGCAGCAGGTGATATAATTACCCAGGGACCCACAATGGGGGTGTCCCACGAACGAAGGCACTAGAGTTAAAACAATCTCTCAGCAGATAAGAGCAAGGGGTTAAAAAAACACAGGAGGAGGCACTACAAATAAGAAACTTAAGGTTGGAAAGTCCCCTTGATTAACTAAACCATCAAGCCCGACCCCCTTCTGACATCATACTTCCCAATAGCTGAGGACAAATGGGAGAATGGCTATGATTATCAATGGTAACATCTGTGGTAGTTTTCCCAAGTGGCGATATGAATATCTAATAGCTTCGCCCCTCTGCAATGCTTAGTAACAGAAGACAGTAAGAAGGCCCTACAGGACTTACCCCATGAATCACAAGAGATCCCTCCAGCCCTGCGATTAAGTATGAATGGCGAAGGGGGTCATAATGCCTCCCTCCTAGGGAGGCCCTCTGAGTAGCCAAAGTAGCCAATACGTTTTTAATTAGACCAGTGATCTCATTCATTAAATTGATTGATTCTGAATATCACCTCACCTATTTTAACTGACTTGTGTCACCATTCTTCACAACATTTTTTAGCCCACACACCCTCACTTCACCCAATGTCTATACAATACAATACAATACAATACAATGCAATATCTTTATTGTTTGGTTAATTAAAACCGTAACAATGTTACATATGTACATTCATTAATTAAATATCCATTAAAACCTATAATTGAGGATATAAATTGAGGCACCTCATACCACAATATAATACATTACGTCTTTTTCGTCTTCTCAGTGTAATTAAGCATCAAGACTATTCTTAAAATTGTCATTTACTGTAAAACTGTTCATTCATACGGGACTATGATTTTTAAAAGCCAGTTTGTGAAGTTTGAGATACTTTAACAATTTACAGTACAATTGGGGATCTGTTGGATCAATACTTTGTATGATAGCTGTCCTGCATGTTCTGATACCTCTAGCATTAAAATCTTTCCTTAAAGTGACACGTGCTGTATATAAATAAGGGCATATACAAATCAAATGAGTAAAATCCTCTTTTTTGCTACCACAAAGTCTGCATGCTGTGGCACCTTTTGCTTCCAACTCGTTTGATCCGCTGTTGTAGCTGGCCAAAACTAAGTGCCATCAAACATTTCTCTAAATATGCTGGAAATGTGAGACTTAAGTAGGGTGCCAGTTTCAAGTTCTCATAATTTTTAAGCACCATCCAGGCATTGGCTAAAGCTGTTTTTATCAAGTAACAAGTATAAGAGTTTTGCAACTTTGTTTGTGATTTGTTTAAAAGTTATAAAGTTATAAAAGATAAATTCTTGTTCCATAGCTCAACTGCACTAAAGGAGGCTAATGCTCTAAAGAGATATTGATTGCATGTAAATGTATTTTCTGGTTTAACGTCAGACCATAGAGCTTTGATGAGTGGAGAATGTTCAGAGTTTAGTTTTAATTTGTACCAGTTTTTATGGTTGTGTACATTCTCCCTACGGTTTCATTCATTAGCCCAATTCCAGACCCACCTGCGCTGGCGATGCGTTTTGAGAGAGTCAAAAGACCCATTTGAAAGTAGTTGCCTGCAGCTTATTCAAAATTCACTTCACCATACAGCTATGAAAAAGATCTCTGGCAAAGAGCCCCCTTGTGGGTGCCTGATGAGAAGCTAGCCCAGGGATGAAGCATGACACCCATTTGGGTGTGTGAGGGCCCGTGCTCCTATTGGAGCATATTCCTTTCCCTTGAACCATTTGTCTCAGTCTTCTTTTACGAGGAACTGCACACCTCATTTATACTTTGATCCTGTAATAAGCTATGATAAAAAATTGATGACCTAACAGCAAGGCCAACAAGAGCAGAAGGGGTCTTGTCCAAAGCCACAGCAGACATAGAAATAAACTCTTGTGAGCTAGTGGAGCTTAGAGCTCAAAATAAAATCACCCAGACCACTCTGGAAAGACTAGAGAATCAAGCGAGGCAGAACAGCATCATGATTATTAATGTCCCTGATGGAGCAGAAAGGCAGGATATCAAGAAATTTGCAATTAATTTGATCATGGATGGTCTCTTTACCAAGAAGACCTGGAGGCAGAGATCAAAAGAGTTCACCGGTATCCTTTTCGTCTGAGACCAAAAAGGATGAAGCTAAGGAAAATCTTGGTTAATTTTTAAACCTTTCCAGTTAAAGAAGCATATTTATTCAAAGCTCTAAAGGCAAAAGAAGTGACCTTTCATGCTTCTCCTGTTCTATACGATCCGATTTGTGCTTAGTTACAGAGGAGAGCAGATGGGAACTTTCACAACTGCACGGTAGGAGGAGGTGGGACTTTGGGAGTGTATATATATATATATATATTACCTACTGGCAGTCGCCAGTAGGTAGTTATAGTTAGGACCTATTTTCCATAGGAAAAGCATTTTTTGTTTTACTAATAACTTTGGCGTTGTTTGACGAATCTTTGTGAAATTTTCAAAACTAGTGGGGCGCTCCGGTCAGCTCCTGTCTTGAAAGTTTTGGGGTGATTTGCGAAGCGGGACCCGAGAAAAAAGGGGGGTCCCAAAACGTGTTTTCCCCATGTTATTTTTCATAGCAAACTTTAGACACGGCTACAGCCCGAACTGCTGAACGGAATTATACCAAATTTGGCAAAAAGGTAGCCCTTGGTTCAGAAAGAGTCCTTTTTGTTAAATGGTGTAAATCCGCTCAGTAGTTCGTGAGAAATTCAAAAAATAGAGGTCGGAAAATCAATTTCCCATAGGAAACTTTAGACACGGCTACAGCCCGAACTGCTGAACGGAATTACACCAAATTTGGCAAAAAGGTAGTGCTTGGTTCAGAAAGCGTCCTTTTTTTTAAATGGTGTAAATCCGTTCAGTAGTTGCTGAGAAATTAAAAAAATAAAAGTTTCGATATCTAGAGACGCGGTGGATTCGCGAACCCTCCCGACCACGAGCTTCACTGTGATTGGCTGCCAACACTCCAAACCAGGAAGTGTTGGCAGCCATCTTGTGACTCGGTAGAACCGAGTCACAAGAAAACAGTGAAACAAGGTTGAAAAACAAGAACAGGGAGCAGGGTAGAAACACCCTGACCCCCTAGGCCTGCTCAGGGGGTCCCACAAGGACCCCCAGGGCCAAAAAAAGCCTTTTTTTAAAAACATTTCGGCAAAATTCGCGCTGGAAGTCGCGACTCCCGCCAAAATTTAAAAAAAGATGAAGCAGTCATTGAAGGAGAGGTTGTGCCGCAGCGAGTTCTGCCAGCGCTGCGTGTGCTCCCGGTAGTAGGGGAAGTGCTCCATGATGAACTTGTAGATGTCACTCAGGGGCAGCATCTTCTCCGCCGAGTGCTGGATGGCCATGGCAGTCAGCGAGATGTACGAGTAAGGCGGCTTCTGGTCGCTGTAGGAGTTCTTGCCCGGCCGAGGCATGACTCGGCTTACAGTCCTTCACTCCCACGAGTTCAAGGGCGACCCTCTGTGAAGCTGCACAGCCTAGTCCGAGGGCAATTTTGGGAGAGTTAAGTTTTATCAAAGTGCCCTTCACAAACTCACCGCTCCCTTGTATCCTCCGTCCGTCTGTAATCGCCAGTTGTGTTTCCTTTGCTTTCCGTCAAAGAATAAAAGTACAAGTTGAACTTCGCCTTTTTATTGAGTGAATGCTCGGAAACCTTGTGCCAACTTCTTTTCTCTGTGCCTCACTCCATGTGCTGCCTGCTGCGGTGTGGATGTCTGGCTCATCATAGGATAAGGTCCCCCTCATAGAGGGCAATCAGGGGAGAAAGAGTGGGCTGTAGGTCGTATCAGTCCCCGATCATCTCTTGTTAGTTCAAAGGACCCTGCGTTTGTGGGGCTGAGCCACCGGCACCGCTGGTGCTCCCGAGACTGAGTGAAGGCAGGGTCTACACTAGCAGAGTATGCAGAGGACAGGTGTAAGGACGTAGGACTGCAGGGGACCTACCGAATATTCCGTCCGGGAACGGGATGGGTTAAGGAGGACCTGAAGATGAGCCCCGGAAGAAGAGGATGGGAAGGAAGAGGAAGAAAAGCGGAGAAGTTGGTGCTTAAGCTGCGTGGAGATGAGGCGACCAGAAGGGAGCTATTCCTCCCACTGACTGTCAGCTCGCTCCACACTCTGGTTTTGTTATAATGGTTGCAATTGAGATACCCCTCTCCCCGCCCTCTCACCCCCTGCAGCAAGCACTTCATCAGCCCGAGCACATGACAATGGCTACACGGAGAGTCTATGGGGCAGCCAAGACCGCAGCCCACAGCAGGGTGATTAGCAGGACCAAGTCGGCCAATGGGGCACTGTAGGAGGCTTCGATGAGGTGTGGGGTTAAACTGGAGAGAGAGAGAGGAGGCGACAGAGAAAGATAGTCCGCAAGGATGAAGGATGATAGGAACGGACAAAGAAGAGGGAGTAAAAAGGAGAGTAAAGAAAAAGAGGAATGCGAGGGGAAGAAAGAGGAGATAAAGAATGTGTGGAAGAGAGGAAGAAGGGACTGATAAGGGAATGAATGATAACTGGGCGAGAGGACACCAGAGGAAAGAAAGGGGCCATCAAAGTGGACAGGGGCAAGAATGGAAGAGAAGGAATGAAGAATGTCAAGAAAAAATTAGGATGGGAGGAACACAGGGAGAAATAAAGGAGAGTGCCCGAGGACGAGGGGGCGAAAAATAACTAAAAGAGGGAGGAAAGAAGCACTGTGGGAAAGAAGGGGGAAAGGAATGAGGAAGTAAAGATAATGTTACAAGACGGAACAAAGGCGAGAAGGAGGAAATGCTGGACAGTAGTAAAAATGATAAGTGAAATGACAAGGGATAGACAAAGGAACAAATGAGAAAGAAAGGGAGAACCTAATTGGAAAGAAACTCCAACAGTAGAATGTATTAGGATGTCTCAGTGGGACAGCCAAGGCCACAGGCCCGTGGTTGCCATCCGCAGGACTAAGGCCTTGCTGAAGTCTTCAGGACACTTAAGATTCAACTGAAGGAACGGGAGGAGAGAGGATTGGAAGAGAGGGGGCTGTACAAAGGAAAAGGGAATGGACGAAGAGAAATAGAAAGAAGGACGAGAAACAGGCAGACGGGTGGAAAAAGAGAAGGATGAAAGAACGAGAAGACGAACAGAAGGAATTTCTGGCTCAATGAGGAAATTAAGGGTGCAAAGGAGAGCGGAAGTAAGCAAAGTAAGGGGAAGCGGGATGCAGCAAGGGTGAAAGGAGAGCAATAACAAAAAGAAAGGTAGAAAAATAAAGAAGGGAAGACAGTAAGATACGGAAAGGATAACGGGTTGGGAGAAGGAAGGAATAGGGAATGCAGAAAGAGGTGATTATAAAAGAAAGGAAGAAAGAAAAAGAAAGGAAGGAAGGAAAGCAAGAAAGGTGCGAGGGAAAGAATGATGGAGCGAGGGGAAGGGGAGCAGCACTGGGCCCAAGGCGAGCAGAGGCAACTAGCGACCCGCGGGCATTTCTTTGAGGGAGTTTTCTTCATGAATTAGGTCTGATGTTGAACGGCAAATTGCATCTTTTTGATGTGTTAATTAAATGCTTAAAAGCACACAAAAACACTCCCAACAAGCACGCGCCCGCAAAATAACCCCTCACACATAGACACGATTTAGGGAGGGACACACAGCAATGCGCAGTGAGTTCGTCCATGGCTAGAAATGACCATGCGGAAGCGAGAGAAAAAGAGAGAGAGAGAGAGAGAGAGAGAAAGAGAGAGAGAGAGAGGGGCCTGAAATGCCACTAAGGATAAGGTGGAGGGAATTGAGAAAGAAGTTGCAGAAGTGTCGAGTAGAGAAAACGCGGGAAAGGGGCCAAGTGAGGAGAGGAGAGAATGAGAGGGAATGAGAGCTGCTAAGTGGGGAGCAAGAGCAGGAGAGAGCGGAGGGGCAAAATGAGAGAGATGTGGCATTGGAGACAAGGAATGCATCCGGACGAGAGACAGGTGAAGGGCTTGATGAGGGAGGGAGACCCCTGTGTGTTCTATGCCACTGTATCCTTGGACAGATATCAGCACTGTGCGAGCACTGCCAGGGTTCAAGCCTTTATTATTAGTGGCAGCGCCCATACAGCTGTTTATAAAGGGAGGCGAGAGCCTACAAGCGGTATGCAGGGTGAGGTGTTGGGAGACAGTTCTGTAAACCCCAGACTTCCTCGCTGAAAGCAGCACCTGCTTCCCTCCTTCTGTACCTCAAAAGTATCCCTGTACCACTGGGGGTGAACTGGGTACGCAAATGATGCAGTGTTCCGTGTGCAGCTCCTCTGCTTCCGGGTGTAAGGTGACGGGGACAGGGGGGCAAGAGAGAAAGACAATAAGGTGGGTGGGGGGAGCGGAGGAAGGGGAGGCGGGGGAGGGGAGCAGGGATGGGAGGTAACGAACTGTGAAGGAGGCATCCGAGCGAGGGCATAGGTTTTTTAAACGGTCAAACAAAAGCAGAGAAGCTGATGGGAAATGCCACCCTCCCTAAAATAATAATACTTTTTATGTGTTCACACTTGAACCAGTAGGTGTGTAGCACTTGGGGATTATTTTTACAGTATTCACGCCAGTGAGAACATTTCACAGGTGGGTGGTTAATCAAGCAGGTAGCGGAGTGGTGTTTTTTAATCTTTGTAACTGAATCCGGCTAAATGATAGCGGCTAGAAGCAGCACTTACATGCTATATGGAAAAAGCGAACTTTCATCAGTGCAAAGAGATGTGTATATAATAAACCATAACCCTCAGAATTAGGGCTTTTAGAAAGTTATGAAACACACCATTTAGGAGTTGGCCTAACGGCTAGGGCGGTCGACCTCGAATCTGGGGAACCGGGTTCGAGTCTCGGCAATGACGCTGAACATCCTGTGATTCTGGGACAATCACGTAATCTCCCCGTGCCTAACAAAAATGAATGTGTCCTCATGTAACGCAACTGGTGCTATGTAAAGCACTCTGATACCCGGTATCGCGCTATATAAAACTCCAAAAGAAGAAGAACCATTTGCATTTTCTGTGAAGCTCAACTTTGCATATTGCATGTAGAGTTTTCAGTAAAAACTCAGGTGAAGTGTAACCTGATATGAAATGCGCTGCCCCTACAGTTTGAGGACAGCCTGTATGGCACCACCACACGCATGCTGGTTTTATTACAATGAGTCTAAGTGCCTTTACCTGTCAATTCTTCGTTCAGTTCGCCAAATGAGCGTGGGGACGATGCAAGCAAGTAATAATGGTACTGGGGTTTATTGCTGTGGGTAGTCTCAGCAGGACGCGTTGTTCACAAGAGAACATGCCCAAACACACACAAACACATCCCTCTAAACCCCAGTCAACACTAGCTCCTGGAACGTGGTCCCCGCAGTCAGAGATCATTCACCTGCAAACCACGGATACCACCTGTCGTGCCCGCCAGGTCGCGTGGTCTGTGAGCTCCTCTGTTAAAGCTGCGTCTTCTCAGTGGCTTGTCTCTAAGTACAACTAGCACGGGTACCGTAGATCATCAGCCAGTGCTGCGGGAGTGACTGGCGAGCCTCAGTTCCATCGAGAATCAGACAACGGCTACTCCTGAACCGGTCCGCAAATAGTCCGCTCCCCTCCAACAGGTGCAAGGGCGTGCACGTGCCCGTCCCTGTGACTGCAGCCATCTCCTTGCACCATCTCTGTGTGTGTGTATATATGTATGTATATATATATATATATATATATATATATATATATATATATATATATATATATATATATATATATATATATATATATATATATATATATATATATATATATATATATATATATATATATATATATATATATATATATATATATATATACACACACACACACACACACACAAGATGTACCCCGGCACTCCTAAAGTTTAGAGTTCAAGTATATGACATTATTTGGTCAGGACTAATGAAACAAAAAATCTGCTTTAGCACAGGAAAACACCAGAGATATTACTTATCAAAAATATTCATAGATTTATTCCATACAAAATTCAAGGTCAGCTAACAGCGTTTTTAACAATATTTTACAGGACTGAAAACACTAAAGATTCAGACAAATGGTTACAGAATAAGATTTCTTAAGTTGTAATAGCGTGATCCAGTCCTTGTAAGAGAACACGAGAACAGCCAACACGTGTTTCGTCACATCCGTGACTTCCTCAAGGCTGTAAAGACAATAATACAAACATATACATACTGTAAAATTTAACCTTACATTACATAACATATCTTGTATTCTCAAGACCTAAGAATACATAAGTAAGGATTTTCAGAAAAGGAAGAAGAAGGTCCAGCAACCGTGCGACTAGATGGAAAGTGTTTAGCCCAAGTGAAAAAAGACATATCGTGCCATAAGCAAAGTTATATTTGGAAGAAAAGAAAAAACCTTTCTACAAGGAAGGAGGGAAACTGCAAAAGGAGATCCAGAACCAACATACTTAGTGATACTTCAAAAAAGGGAGAAGGAAAAGTGTCGCTCAGTATAGGAATATAGGAACAGGGGGACAGAAATTTAGGGAAACAGGCTTATTGTGAATTCTGACCTCTGAAGATTTTTTTATGCTATGAGATGATGGTTGTTCGTCAGTAGATTCCCGTAGTAAAATAAAGAATTCAAATTCAAAGTAAGTTCTGAAAGCTAAAATGAGAACAGGATAAATTAGTACAGTTACAGATTTGTATGTCCAGTTATATTGTGATCGCCACATTCTATGCTTACTTCCAAATACCATCTGTAAAGTCTTGAGTCGCCTCAGCCAAATTGCGGATAGTACAGCCAAATCGGCCTTTCAAATGGAATTTGCGTCTTGTACCAGAGTGGATTTAGTAAAGCACAAGTGGTCCAATTTCCAGTTCGTGGATGACTCCTGACGGACTATTATAGGCCCCTAATGGACGGAATGGAAAGGGAAGGCCATTATTATATTGAAGACCCAATCACTATTAGAAAGGTGGTGGACAACCCCTACCCAAGTGAACTGTGTGAGGGCAAGAACTTACGTGTCTGGCAAAATCTCCTTGCACCATCTCTATGTGTGTATATATGTATATATATATATATTCACTGAAAAAACCATAGGTTTTAGGGACAGTTATAGTTAGTTGGACATTGCACTCGTACAAAACCCGTGAAATTCCCCCGTTATAGTTAGTTCAGCTAACTATAACTCGCGCCTCGCAATGCACTGCTGATGACGTCACATATTACATCACTCATGACATGGTCAGTGACATCACTGATGACATCACTGAAGAATGTGCTAGTATTTGTATGAGTAAGTGAGTTGGTGTGTGTATAACTGTATAGGTGAGTAAATGGGTGTGTGATTAATTTTTTGCATGACTGACTAGGTGTGTGAGTACCTCTATGGATGAGTGGCGGCGTGTGAGTGTTTATATAGGTGTATGAGTGCATATGATAGTCCTGTACTCAGTGACCGTAAGTATGAGTGACTGTACGGGTGAGTGAGTCGATGTGTGTGTGCAGACCTAATAATCAGTGAGTGGGTATGTAGTTATTGGTATTGGAGTGTGTATGGTTTTGAGAATGGCAGTCTGTAATTTAGAGTGGGTGTATCAAAAGTTATATTAGGGTGTGAGAAGATGCATGAAATTATCACATGGATGATGTCATCAGTGATGTCATCAGTGATGTCATTTGAGATGTCATCAGTGATGTCATCAGTGATGTTAAATGTAAATGTAAATGTAAATCCAGTACTTGTATAGCGCACGAATCACCCCCGAAGGGGTATCTCGGCGCTGGGGGCCGTTGGCAAGATTAAGCGAGCTATTGCCCAGAGTCGCATGGTGCTGGGCAGACCCCTGCCGCCGGAGCCAGGGATTGAACCGTGATCCCCAGCGTCCAGCGTCAGTCGCCCTGGCCGTGGCGCCACACCTCTCCCCTGTCACTGACCATGTCATGAGTGATGTAATATGTGACGTCATCAGCAGTGCATTGCGGGGGCACGAGTTATAGTTAGCTAAACTAACTATAACGGGGGAATTTCACGGGTTTTGTACGAGTGCAATGTCCAACTAACTATAACTGTCCCTAAATCCTATGGTTTTTTCAGTGAATTTCAAAGGTTTTTTAAATGCAAATTTCTAACTATAACGTGTCTGAAACCTATGGTTTTTTCAGTGAATTTCAAAGGTTTTTTAAATGCTAATTTCTAACTATAACGTGCCTGAAACCTATGGTTTTTTAAGTGAATTTCAAAGGTTTTTTAAATGCTAATTTCTATCTATAACGTGCCCCGCACCCTACCTTCACCACTGTGCAAACGCGCCCCGTGGCGCGTTTTAAGTTCATGATTAAGTCCCCTTGAATCATGAGGGTCCCTGGGGTCCAACTAGCCCACCCTGTACCTCCAGTATGCGCCAGGGAGCTGCGTTGCAGAGAGGTGTTCAGAGGCCACGCCCCTTTTTACACCTCTCAGCTCTGTGGTCATTTGAGATGTCATCAGTGATGTCATCAGTGATGTCACTGACCATGTCATGAGTGATGTAATATGTGACGTCATCAGCAGTGCATTGCGGGGGCGCGAGTCATAGTTAGCTGAATTAACTATAACGGCTGAATTTCACTGGTTTTGTATGAGTGAAATGTCCAATTAACTATAACGTCCCTGAAACCTGTGTTTTTTTCAGTGAATTTCTAAGGTTTTTTAAATGCTAATTTCTAACTATAACGTCCCTGAAACCTGTGTTTTTTTCAGTGAATATATATATATATACATATGTATGAGTAATAAAACCTTTAAACTCTTGACGTGGAACATTAATAGAATGAAGGTTAAAAAAAAGGCAGAGGCTTCTTATGCAGCAGCTGAAAGAACAGAGAGCAGATGTAATGATACTGTAGGAAACACATTTGTCAGAGAAAGCACCACAATATATGACTTCTGGGCAGAAATGGGTTCTGGAAATGACCAGCACAACTCAGTTAAGTGGGACGAAATGGGTGGCCATTTTAGTTGCTCAACAAGGAAGGATACAGGTGATGGAGTGGAAATTTCACGGTAATTTCTCAATGCAAAACATCATTACCTCTTGTTTTCCGCTTAAGGCGATGGAACTTTGTCACTGTGTGATCACCATTAAGAGACTTTGCATAAACATGAATAAATCAGATGCAAATAAATATTTAAGGCAATAATGAGAGTTGTGAGTAGTTTTAAAGGGTTTTATTTTCTAATCAAAAGTCAAGGTTCTCTGACTCTTTATTCATTAGTAAAATATCAATCAGATTACAGAATTGAAAAATAGGAAAAATAGAATTAATACAGAACATACTATAGATTGCATACAATGTACCCCATAGAGGAAGGAACCCCTATTTCTAATGGATAATGAGGCATAAAATGTCAGTCAGAACTCTTTAAAGAGTTTCAGGAAAATTATAATGCAAAGAGTGAGTAAGCTAAATCAATAATAGCAAAAATCTCCCATAAAGAGAAATAAAATGCATAGGACAAATAAGTCTTTGTAAAGCCAGTTAGTCAAAGCATTAAACTTAGGGTTTTAGCATCTAAACCTGTCCTGTTCTCTCAGCTGATCTCTCTGCGCTCGTCTGCCTCAGCCTCTCTGTGTCACACAACAGACGCTGCCCATGGCCCCTCCTTTCTATCACTCTCCACAGAACTCTGAAAAAGAGTGTCTTTCTGCAAGCGTAAGAATAAGGAAAAAAAAACACACCTCTCAGCTAGCAACCAATATTTCTAACAAAAAAACACATGACTTGGTCTTCGTAGCTTGTCCAATTGGAGCTTCAGAACACATCTACACCCCATGGGCTGACTGGACACGTCATCAATCGGGCGAATTCTTGTAACACATTTGAGTCTTGTGCTAAATGATTTCATCTCCTAACATTCTAAAAACAATTACATTTTCTGCAACAAAAAGTATTAATGATGCGGAAACAGAGAATACATATTATAATAATCAAAAAGAAAAATGTGCGCTTTGCAGTTTTCACTCCACGTTAAAAAGTGAAGTAAGCCTTGTTTAAACAACTGCATGGAGATAAAAGTATGCTACAAACGAAGGTCTTTTCATGAAGAGACAGAAACAGGAGGCATAAATTATAAGAAAGGTCTTTTCATGAAACGGGAGAAACAGGGAGGAAAGAGCACATTCCATTTCTTATCTCAAGGCCAAAGGCCGCAGTGAGCTGAGCCTGCCAAAGCAAATTCAGCCTTTCTACACTGTAAAATGCGTGTTAATTCAGCACAAATATATGCTACTTGAAAGTTCAAAACACATTTTCTAAATTAAATGCACATTCTATAGTGAGGTCAAATCTAAACTACACAATTAAACAACCATGAATTAATTAATTGAGCATGGTTTTACATGATTCATTAGACTGAAAGCACATGCACCAAAACTCTGCGTGCCATTTTTAAAAAGCAGTTTGTGTCTGAAACTTAAAGCAGCTTTTTGTCATATAGTAATACATAAATCTTATAGGTGAAATCTGAGCTCCATCACAGGTATTATGGTCGGAGGCAGATGGAAGAGGAAGATGGGTGACAGCAGAAATTAGAGTTGGTCTGGGGAGGTTGTATGTGTGGGATACTATGGTCCCAATTTGAAGGATACAGGTCCGCTCAGGGACTGATTTGGTACACTTTTGGAATATAGAGAATGTACTCAAATGTACTCATATTTTACATTGGTCTAAAGTTGCCTCTATCTCACCCTTAAATACACAGGGTATCGCCTAGAAACTACACCCTGTTCTTAGGATGGATTCTTATGCTTGAGGGGTTCATGGAGTATACAACATGCATTGTGACAAGTGACTAGGAACATCTGGAGCGGTTCAATTGTCCGCCATATCATGGAACACTCTCTTGAATTATCATCATGAACAAGGAAACATTGGATACCTCATGACATCATCACAAGTTGCATAATAATGATCATGTAAGTCCTTTGACAATGTTTGATACAGTTCCAAACTTATACAATAAACCTCTGAACTTGGGAGGAAGAATATGGCGGCCGGCTAGAGGCGGGTCGCGGGAGCTCCTTCAGCTGTGTGTGTGGAATCGGGTGAAATCGGATACTAATCCTGCGAGCTACCGCACCACAGAGCGGAAAAACATGCAGTATAATGGTTAAATAATTGAACACGGAGTCAAAGAAAATGAACGGGAATATTTGTTGAGAAAACATAGGAAACGCTTACCGGAGCTAGGAGCCAGAGTTGGGAATTGGGAGCTAGGAGCAGCAGAGCGGTGGAGAGACGGTGGACGCCCAAGACCTGCAGGAGGTGGGGCTCCGTGCCTGGAGAGCGGAGAGTCGAGCTAGGACAGAGCCGGAGTGCAGAGAAGGAACGGGCTGATGGATTCGGGTAATGCTTCGAGACGGAGACTACGGTAACGGGACTTAGAACCTGTTTTTGACCCCTTCCCTCCCTCCATTGTGACTGAGGGTGTATTTTTAGAGGTGAGGGTGAGAAGTAAAGGCAGTCACGGCAGGTGGAGGGGGAAGCGATCAGCGGTGGTTCAGAGCCGCGCTGGAAGTTAAAAGAGGGAGGAAGGCGACAGCAAGGATCCCATTTCGAGGAGGAGGCGGAGGGGATAGCCCAAAGGTACATACTAAAGTAACTGAAGAGCGGGAAACAGAAACTCCAGAAAGCAAGGGAGAAATACAGAGGGAAAGCAAGCTCAAAAGCAGAATTTAAGACAAAGGGAGGAGGAGGTGGAAAAGAAGTCCAAGGGGGGAAGGACGGCAAAAATAAAAAGTCTAGCTTAAAACAAAGAGTAGTGGTCTCCTATAATAGTGAGTTTAAGCAGCCAGGAAGGTATTCTTTAAGGAGCGCAAAGCTGGACAAAATATTGGTAGGAGGTGGAAGTGGAGGAGGTGAAGGAGGAGAGGAGAAAGAAATTTCACCCATAGTAAGAATTCCAATAAAAAGAGAACAAAGAGCTGACAAGCAAGAGAGGTTGACACAACAACATATGAGTAAATCTCAGAAAGTAAAGGTGAAGGTTACTCCCTCACTCAGGACCTTTTTCAAAGTGCTACCCAGGACTTTAACATTGAGGGAAGGGAGGACGGTAGGTAGCGAGACGGGAGAGGAGGGGGAGACAGTTAAGAATATGGAAGGTCAGTTAGAATATGAATTGGAGAAACCACAGGGAGAGTGGTGTGATGTGCTCAGCCCTAATAGATTCATGATACTGCAAGAAAAGGATCAAGAAGAGAATAGTGATAACCCCACCACTCATCCAGTGTTAGAGCGAGAAGGAAGAACTAATGAAGGAGGAAAGATAGAGTAACGTATCCCGGGCCAGACACTGAACATAAAAGGGAAAAAAGATAAAATTCAAGGCAGGAAGGAGCAAGAACCAAACATGGAGGGTGCAGGCCTGGGGGATTTGATAGCGACACTTACATCCGAGATCAGAAGCAGATTTGAGGTGTCTGAAGGAAATCAAAAAGAGATTAAAATAGCTTGTGAGGTGTTAGAAAAGAAATTGGATGATCTTACAGGAAGAACAACAGTGTTGGAAGAGACAGAAGAGGAGCTCAAGGGTAAGATACAGATAAATGAGGAAGAAATAAAGGGTTTGAGATCGAGAGAGCATGGGCGCCAGGAGTGGGAGGAAAGGATGGAGAACAATCTAAGGAGAAATAATTTACGAATCCTCAATGTCCCAGAAGGTGCAGAAGGAGATGACTTGAAGGCTTGGATAATTAAGTTGCTGAAAACAGGGCTTCACATAGAGGAGACGGAACAAGAGTTGGGTAGGGACATACAGAGAATACATAGGGATCCTTTCAGGCTCAATCCAAATAGAAGTAAGCCCAGGAAAAGTTTGGTAAACTTTCTTACTTACTCCTTGAAAGAAAAGGCGTTATCCCGAGCTCTGAAAATGAAAACAGTAAAGGTAGAGGGAGTATCTTGTGAAATTAGGTCAGATATTTCCTACATTACTTCCAACAGACAGTGGGAGTTGGGAAAGAGAATGGACCAGTTGAAGGAGCTAGGAGCTAATGTGCAGATGAAATTCCCGGCTGTGCTAAAAGTTATGTTGAATAATAAAATGTATAATTTCAGAGTGGTGAGCGAGGTAGACGACTTTATAAGGTCTTGTAAATAGTTTGTAAATAAATTCTCAACAGATTTCTTTTTAGGTAGTTAGATAGGATTAGTAACAAATAGTGGTTGTAATGTAAAATTAGAGGTTAGAGGTAAGACAAAGATTGAAACACACCTGGGGGAAAACCCATAGGCTTAAGTTCAAGTTTAGGCCATTAGAAAGGGGGGAGGGGGAAAGATAGGGGTCACGGGGTGGGGAGCATTAGGGAAAAAAGAAAAAAATCCTCGGAAGCAGCAGGTTTGCTAGTTAAGATGTTTTTTAGATTAGAAATATGAGAGAGAGACAAGGATGGAGTTTGAAATTTTTATCTTGGAACGTTAATGGGTGAAGGGTAAGGCCAAGAAGAGAGCGCATCCTCCAGTATATAAAAGACTGTAATGCTCAGATTTGTGTGCTTCAGGAGACGCACTTGTCAGAGAAAGAGTGCAAGGAAGTATTCAAGTCCCAAAGATGGGTGCAGCAAATGGTGTGCACTAAGCAAACTATAGTGACCAAAGGAGTGGTGATATTAGTAAAACAAGGCCCAAACATTTCTATTATACAAAGCAATTCAGACACATGTGGTAGATGGGTCGTAGTCAAATTGAAAGTGAGGGGACATAGTTTTATGTTAGCAGGATACTACGGGCCGAATGTGGATGACATAGCACCATTGCAAGAGTTATTACCGGAGCTATCTTGCTCCTCAGACCCAATTATTTGGGCGGGGGATTTCAACGTGGCATTGGATAGCACTCTAGATAGATCAGCAGGTAGTAGAGCAGGTGCAAATCAAAAAATGAAGGGGCAGATAAAATCTATGATGAAGCAATTGGGATTATATGATGGTTGGAGATGGAAGATGGGAGATAAAAGAGAATATACGTATGCAAATAAGAAATATCATCACCAGTCGAGGATAGACTATATCTTGCTAGATTTAGGTCTGCGGGAACAAGTCAGGAGTATTGCACATATCGGGATGCACTTGTTGGATCACTCGGCAATTCTCCTGGAGATTCGCCTCAAGGAAGATAGATCCCCCCCAAGATGGACATAGGACCGCACCCTGTTGTTAGATAAAGAAATTGTGAGGAGATTAAAGGAAGATACAGTAGAATTTTTTGATTTTAATTGGGGCTCAGCGTCGGCAGGGGTGGTATGGGATTCTTATAATGCGTACTTGAAGGGAAGTTAATAAATTACGCGGTTGGGAAGAGGAGAGTTCTTCGGGAAGAGATAGGAGAAGTGGAGAAAAGGATAAGAGTACTAGAAGGAGAATTGGTTAATAATAGTCAGAGGGAGGCCAGACAGATCGAATTAACAGATTTGAAAATAAAACTTGCCGGTATCCTGGACAAGAGGGTGAGGGAAAGGTGGGAGACAAGCAAGCTAACACAATTTGAATATGGGGAAAATTGTGGAAAATTGTTAGCGTGGCAGACAAGAAAGGATCAGTTGAGAAATTTAATACAAGAAATTAAATGTCAGAATACGGGTAAGGTTTTAACCAATAGAAAAGAGATTGAAGAGGCTTTTTATAATTATTTTGGTACTCTGTATGAAGAAGGATTGGTGTCATCTGAAGAGGAAAGAAATAGGTGGCTTAGAGAGGGAGAGATAGTAACATTGGAGGACTAAAAAATAGTTGTGAATCTTATAGGCCGGTGTCGCTTTTAAATTGCGATTACAAGATCTTTTCCAAAATCCTGGCAGACAGACTTAAAGGCCTAATGGGAGATTTGATACACATAGATCAAAAGGCTTCATGCAAGGAAGGTCGCTACATGAGTTAACCTACTCTCTGATAGGGGCAATAGATCTGGCGGAAACATATAATGCACCTCTTGCGGTTATTGCTTTGGATGCCACCAAGGCATTTGATCGTGTAAATTGGGCTTTCTTGGCATCCGTTATGGAAACTGCTAAACTGGGTGATAGGCAAGAGTTTTAGTAAATGGAGCATTAACATCAGCTTTTAATATAAAGAGAGGGACAAGACAAGGATGTCCATTGTCTCCATTATTATTTAATTTATATATGGAACCATTAGTAAACAAATTGAGGCAGAGCCGCAGATAATTCCTTTCCAATGCAACGATTGGGTTAAAAAGCTGGCATTATATGCTGATGACCTGTTGATATATACGGCGGATCTTGAGAATACAATGAAGTATGTAGTAAAAATTGCAGAAGATTTTGGGAAAGCATCAGGGTACGAAATAAACAGAGATAAATCAGAGATGATGGTGTGGAACCTAGATGGAGGGGTAGAAAAAATCACAACTGAAATGAGATATTTGGGAGTGAGAGTGACTCAAGATATCAACAAACTAGCAGAAACTAATTTTAACAGGGTGAAAAAAGAAATCTGTGATCTAATGTCAAGTTGGATGCATTTACCACTGACTATCTTTGGTAGAGTGAATTTAGTGAAAATGATTTTATTACCAAAGTTGACTTTCCTTTTAATGCCATACCTTTGCCATTTAAAGAAGCAGGGCTTATGAAGTTGCAGGGTAAGATTGGGTCCTTCATCTGGGCAGCAAAAGGTCCCCGAATATCGTGGAAAAAGCTGCGGAGGAGGAAAGAGAAAGGAGGCCTGACCCTGCCAGATTTGCAACTATATGCATGGGCGTTCCAACTTAAGAATAACAGGATGCTCCTGGATAGGCCATCGGATTCAGAAATTGGTAAGCTGTTTACGGGACTGCTAAAAGAGGTAGCAGGAGGGGCCTCGGGATTTATGATGAAATATGCAGATCCTAGATACTTCAAAAAAGTTAGGCTGAAAATTCTTAGAGGAGTAGCAGAAACCTGGTACAGGATCAGAAGGAGATTGAAATGGATGTATTATAGTAACTTGGCTCCTATTTGGGACTCATCCGGATCACCGGAATGGACAAAGGACAATCTTGCCGTGGCATTAAGGAAAGCTGGAGTAGAAAGATGGGAGGATCTATTAGAAGGAAAAAGGATGATTGCATGGGAGAATTTTCAAAATAAAACAAAACATTGTGTTTCAAGACTTAATTATCTCCAAATCCAAAGTTGGGTCCAAGCATCAGAAAATAAGATAGGAGGAGCTAATGAACTGGAGGAAATGCTGATTTTGGACGACCCCAGGAAGAAGGAAACATCATATTGGTACTGGCGAATGATGGAAGAGTTATAGGGGGAGTTTGCCCAACCTCAAAAGTTATGGGAGATGGACTTGCCAGGAGCAACGCTGGAAAAATGATGGCAAGTATCCTTTATAAAATGATTAAACCAGCCTATTTAAAGAGAAACCACCTTTTTTCTATCTATAGAGTTTATTGGACTCCAAATAAGCTGTCAAAGGTTGGGAACAGAGGAGAGATGGCGTGTACCAAATGTGGTTTGAAGTTGGCGAATGATATCCATATGTTCATGGGGTGTCCAGAAATTCAGGTATTTTGGGGAGAGGTGTGTAAAGCTTTGGCTGAAATTCTGAAGAAACAGATTCAGGTAAGCCCTCTCCTAATATTTTTTGGGGTGCCCAGTGAGGTAGTTGGAGATTAACAAAAAGTAATATTTTATGCAATATTGTTGGCGAGAAGAGAGTTATGTAAAAAGTGGACCAGCCCCCTTGCTCCTACTTATATAGAGTGGAAATCATCATTGAGATATAATTTAAATCTGGATGCAACCTCCTTGGATAGGAGAAGGTATGACTTTTGGCGCCCGGTGGTGGAATGGCTGGAGAGGTAGGAAGGGCGGTCCAATGATTATGCCTAAAAAGCAGGCCTTGGAAAAATTCACAAGCCAATCCTAAATCTCTCATATCTCTCATGGAAGGCCGGTACCTAAGAAATGGTAGTTGGGTGAGAGAGTCGAAAGACAGGAAGTTGGGCTTTATGAAGTGCAATTGACAGGTCTCCTGATAAGTAAGGCGAGTATAAGAACCTTGCTCTCACGGTACGATAAAGGGCGGTTACGGAGGTGTGCGTGAAAGGCAATCTGAGGCTAATGAGGACAAAAAAATAAATAAACCTCTGAACTTCGAAGTGCATCTTTCTGTAGCTCTAGCGAGAGAGTTTCATGTCCCTTTAAATTGTAAGTCTCTGTGCGCTCGGGCTAGCGTAATAATGCCATAAGTCACATAGTGTCTCTTTACAAGCATTTGTAACACCAACAGTAGCGTTCTAATGCGAACAGCCACAACATTTGCATCATGTGGAGGGAGGAAAAAGTTGTTAACAGGAAATCGTCACAGGAGACAGGAGCAGGTAAGTGGTGCATGATGCGACGAGACCAAGCACCACCATTGGTGTGGAAGTGGCTTTCATAGCCGTGTCTTCACATTGCAGCAGAAGCAGGTGCAGCCGTTGGAGCAGGTGCTCAAGTGGATGGGTGCGTGGCCATTATAACACGTTGGTGAGTGCTCAAGCAAGCCATGTGTCAATGGCCGTGTGCCTTTCTAGATTGTGCAGAGTTCTTTTTTAGTGTAGCCACTGCTACTAGGGATATTTTACAAAAACCGTCAATCACAAATACATTATTCATCGTAAACCTACCACTGCCACCAGGGATATTTATGGCAATTGAAAATAATGTATAAATCATGAAACCTCAGTAAAGCACTTCACAAACTCCAGGGAGGGGGCCATTCTTTAATAAACCAAGGACCCAGTTGTCCATGCTTCTTAGCGCACAAGTTGCACATTATAGGGGCATGCAGTGGCAAGAGTTGGAACCCTGACAATAAGCTCACCCAAGATGACAAGTAGCCTTAAGAATATGCTAAGGACCTAGGATTAAGAGACATCTGGAGGGAAAAGATGGGATTTGCAAGAGTCTACGCATTCTACTGAACTCATAACCATAGTTCTAGACTAGACTACTGGTTTGTGGATAATAAACTGGTCTCCAAAGTGAGACAAGCTAAATATATCCCAACTACCTTCTAAGACCATAAAGTAGTGTGGTTAGACACAAAGCATGAAGAGAAGAAGTGTCCACAGTGGACCAGATGGACATTGGAGTGAAGGTTCTTCGCACACCAGGATGTTATACATAACCTACAGACTCTTACCAAGATGTTCTTTGACCAAAATCATGGTAGCAATACAGACAGGGTAGTCTGGCACGCTTAGAAAGCATATCTAAGGGGGCAGTTTCCAAATGAGTAAGGAATCATAGACATGAGGAAAAGAAGCTGGAGGACACCCTGCAGAAATAATTATATTGTCTTGATGACATACTTTGCAATCCGGCATTAGCCGACCAAAACAAACAGATCAATAGACAAAAGAGGATAAGTCTATATTGAAAGGAAAGCAGCAGGAGATATGGGAAACCAGCAGGCAGGAGCAGATTCAATTTGGTGAGATAGCAGGCAAATATTAGCTTGAAGAGCAAGAACTCAAGCGAACTGTAATGATATCCACTGTATGAAAATAGGTAAGACAGCGGAGGAACTAACGCAGCCAGAGGTAATCCGGACTGCTTTTGAAGGGTTTTAACAGGTGCTGAACAAAATACTTTGTCAGCTGAAATTTGGGATATTAGAAAATGGTTAGACTCCTTTCAGCTCCCCTATCTATCGAAAGAGAATAGTGTGCAATTAGTGCAGAAAATATCGTCCGGAGAGATCTGTGAGGCCATCAGGAGAATTAAGAAGGGGAAGGCTGTGGGGCCAGACAGGATTCTGGGAGAAGTGTATTTACATACTGTTAAAGAGATCTGCCCCTTATTAAGATCACTTTTAATGATATATTGCTGAGGTGGCAAGAGCCACCAGTATCCTGGGGTGAAGCTATCATTACAGTGATCCTGAAAGCCAAATAAAAATAGCAAGCTATGTGAGTCTTCCCATCCAATCTCCCTGCTAAATGCTGACTATAAGATCTTTGCAAGCCTCTTGGCAAGAAGGTTGGGCAGGGTGATGGGCGAGATTATCCATCAGGATCAGAAAGTTTTTCTAGTAGGAAGGCAAATGCAAGAGTTAGTGTCGATGTTAATAGGCTCCATAGATTTGGCAACAGTACATAAGGCTCCACTGGCGATACTGACCTTTGACGCAGCAAAGGGCTTTGATCGGGTGCATTGTGATTTTTTATGGGCCTGTTTAGCTACATTCCAAGTTCCTGGGGCTTTAATACAAGCAGGCTCTTTATGTTATCATACAAATCCCTAGCACATGCTATCTCAAGTATATAAATTAAGATACAGTCAAATAATACACATTGGGCAAAATTGGTGCCCTTTATTCGTGTGTGGTCTTTTTCTTTATTCTTTTCATCACACTTGGATTATTTTCTTTGTTTCTGTAGCCAACACGTGTTTCGTCCTAGAGGGAGTACCCCAAGACTTCTTCAGAGCTGCAATCCTGCAATCCTTGCCGATACGTAACCATCACACCATAGACAATTCCAAAGGTTTCTCACAACATCCTCGAAGTATATAGGCCCCTTTCTATTTCCTAAATGAAGTTACCACACAAAGCAATCTCTGTCACCTGAATAACAGGTTGTGTGGGTGCTCCAATAAACAGACACGAAGCATCTAATCAACTCACCTCTTTCGGGCTTATCGTTATAATTCCTATCAAAGGCATTTGCCCATACGGTTTAGATCTGGGGAATCCCTACACTTGTATTAGTCCGCAGCGCGAGCACGCATCAGCTATCCTGTTCGTGTCTGTTTATTGGAGCACACACACAACCTGTTTTTGTCAGGTGATTAACTTCCTGCTCTTTAAGCACCGCTTACAATGACTATGATAATCATGTTGTAAATACATTTTGTGAAATTGCCTCATAGCGCCAACACCCGTCAAATCAACATTCCATATCTCTTTATGTTATCACTTCAGCTAGAATTTTGGTCAGTAGAGCTTGGACAGAGAAATTTCAGATCAATAGAGGTACCAGGCATGGATGCCCGTTGTTCCCTCTTCTCTTTAATTTATATATTGAACCATTTGGACATAGGGTAAGAGAAAAACCAACTATCAGTCCCTTCTCAACAAAACTTGCACTATATGCAGACGATCTTATAGTTTACACTGCTAGTGTCAAGGAATCCCTATATAGCTTTTTTTTATAAATATTTTATTGGTTTTGTTAACAACAAGCTATTTTAACAACTACAACCACATCGGTACTTCATCTTTTCCATGCCCCACCCCCACACAACCCGGCTAATTACATAATATTCACCCAATATACCAATGCATAATGATCATCACAGCTCTTGCCAGTCAGGTGGCCCCCTTCTGTTCATTCCTCATCTCCTTTGATCCATAATTTCCCCACTCAAGTCTGTTCCTCCAGTTCTGACCCATCCATACCGCTTCCTCGCCATTCTCCTGTCAGGGTCCATCCACCCCATATTGTTTTGAATTTTTTGGGGCAAGCCTTTCCTTTGTAAATCATTTTTTCTCGAACCACGCAGAGATCCACACCTCGTACCCATTATTTTCGGTACCCTTTCATCACCCCATTCCTTGGTTATATCCCTCTTTGCAGTCATAAATACTAAGTCAACCAATATTCTTGAGTAGTTTGTTATGTCTGAGTCTCTCCAGATCCATATTAATACTAGTACTGCTTGTAATTCTATGTGTGTATCCGTGGCTTCCTTGAGCCTCAATACCACCTCCTCCCAATATGTTCAAAGTTTGGAGCAATTCCACAATGTGCACAAGCGGTTGCCTTGCATGCCACAATTTCAGAATCTAGCTTTTATGACCAGCATTCTTCAGAATTGTAGAGCTTCCTTCCAGTCTTCATTATCCAGGTCACCGAGAACTTTTTGCCAGGTGTCTCTTAACTTGCCTAAGGTATCTTGTGTGTTTGTCAGCAATGTATTATACGTTAATGAAATGGCCTTTGTTGTTATTTGGCATCTAACAGTCTCATCTCCAGGGGGGAGTCTTCTTCAATCTGTTCCCCTGGTGAGTTCCATGCTTGCAGTGCATGTCTGAATTGAAGGTATTTCCATCTGTAATTTTGAGGTGTTAGTTCAAGAGCTTGGGCGATTTCAGGGTATGCAATTAATAAGGATAAGATGGAGATAATGCTCTGGAATCGAGGGGCCCGATTCACAGAACTAACTTAAGACAAAATCCTAAACTTACTACCATTTTGGTATTCACAGAAGGCACTTACTCATTTTGGTATTCACAGAAGGCACTTACTTACTCATTTTGAGTAACTTACTCATTTTGAGTAACTTACTCATTTTGAGTAACTTACTCGTTTTGAGTAACTTACTCATTTTGGTATTCACAGAAGGCACTTACTCATCAATGAGTAAGTGCCTTCTGTGAATACCAAAATGAGTAAGTTACTCAAAATGAGTAAGTTACTCAAAATGAGTAAGTAAGTGCCTTCTGTGAATACCAAAATGAGTAAGTGCCTTCTGTGAATACCAAAATGGTAGTAAGTTTAGGATTTTGTCTTAAGTTAGTTCTGTGAATCGGGCCCAAGATTTGCAAAGTAACCTGGTGAAAAAAGAAATAAGTTATCGAGGTTGGGATATACCTAAATTTGGATTCATTGCAGAAAATAATTTAAATAAAGTGTCTAGTGAGATTAAGACAACTCTCAAGAGATGGCAGAATCTGTCCTTGACCATTTATGGCAGAGCCAATTTGGTGAAAATTAATATCTTACCAAAAGTGTCCTTTTTGTTTATTTGCATTCCTTTATCATTGATAAAAACTCTGGCCCTCATTTATGGGATTTTGGCATAGGGCAGCTCAGCAAGGCACTTTGCTGCGCTGCCCTATGCCAAAGTGAAAGGGCAGGAATGCACCGTATTTATGCAATAAAATGCATTCCTGTCCTTTCTTCTTGCGCTGGCACCATTTCGGCAGCCTAAAGCCAACGTAGGCACCCTTGCACCATGGTGCAAGGGTGCCTCCGTTGCATGCAGGATTGTTTTTGTGCAGGAAGGGACAACTTCCTGCACAAAAACAATCCTAAGAGGTGTTTTCCTGCAGAACAGAAAGAGGAAAAAACTAGACGAAATAGAGATATTTCTCCTTACTACGCCTCACCTTGAGAGGCGATCGGATTTGGCGCTTCCCCAGGTTTACATGATTTTGTAAATCTGGGGCAGCGTCAAAATCCATGGGTGTTGCGTGGGAAAATCCACTGCAATGCCCATTGAACGCATTCCAGGTGCAGAGTAAGGTGAATCAGTGATTTGCACTGCGTTGCCTTTCTCAAGATTTATGAGGGCACTCAAAGCCATGCAGGGTGGCTTTGATTGGCTTCATAAATCGGATTGAGAGCCTGCGTCACGCATGTACCACTTTATGTGGTGCAAAAGTGATTCAGGGCTCACATAAATAAGCCCCTCTATTCACAAAACACAGGGTAATATTAATAGTTTTATATGGGCTTCTAAAGGAGCTAGTATATTGTGGAAGAAATTAAGAACACCAAGAAAAGAAGGTCTGCAGCTCCCAGGTGTTCAACTGTATTGCATGGCATTTCAGTTTACGTCAATAAGGTTCTTGTTAAGCTTCCCAGAGGTCGGGGCAACTCTGATAAAACACAGATGTTGTGGGTAATGTTAAAGACCCAGGGAGTAGAGAAATGATTCCTTTATAAGTTTGGAGACCCGATGAACTTCAAAAAAGTGTGGCTAAAGGTGTTAAGATCTGCTGCTTCTTTGTGGTGTAACCTGTGAAACAGATGTGTAATACCATATTATTGGACATTTGCACCAATATGGGACTCTCTGTGTAAGAAAATGCCCCTTTTTGCATCATCACCCCCCACTTTTTACCTGACACTTGATGCACTTTGACTTGATGTGCCCCGGGTCCCTCCCAATCTGGTTCCCAGGGCCTGTGTTCTTTCTCCAAAACTGTACCTGTGTACCCACAATTGGCACATTTCTGGCCACGGGTAAGCCCCTTGTAAAGGGTACCATTGGTACCAAGAGTACTGTGACCAGGGACGGCCTCTATGGGCTGCAGCACCTATTATGCCACCCTTCAAGACCTTGCACCTTAACACCCACACTGCCATTGCAGGCTGCATGTTTTGGTACAAAGAAAAGTGAAGAGTCAACATGGCACACATCCCTGTGTGCCATGCTGCAACCCACTGCCTGTGGCCTAGGTAAGTCACCTCTCTAGCAGGGTACACTAGCCCACAGGTGAGGGTACAGTTACATGAGCACTGTACCCCTACAGTGTCTAAGTTCATTCTTAGACATTGTAAGTGCAGTAAAGCCATAAAGAGTATATGGTCTGGGAGTTGGTTATCACGAACTCCACAGCTCCATAATGGCTTTACTGAAACCTGGGAAGTTTGGTAGCAAACCTGTCAGCCCATTAAACCCACACTGATGCCTGTGTGGATTTTAATGTAAAATGCACTGAGAGGGCATCTTAGAAATCAAATCAAAGACCATTGGACAAAGGAAACAACCAGTGCACACACTGATGGAGATTTGGTTAATTTAATTGAAGTCACTTCTTGCGATTTTCTGTGGACATAGACGTGGTGATGTGACTTCCAGCATTGTCATCAGATATACTAAATAGTGCTGACACCTTAGAACTTTGAAAACTTGAGATTACTGTTGATGGTCCTTCTTTCCTTTTCATGCCTGAGGGACACAGCTTGGCTAGACAATGCATCCATTTAGATTCCTTTCACGTCAAACTTTTAACAAGGTCACCACCGCTGATATCAGGTTTAACCTGAAGTATTCATAGAATCTCACAGTACTAGGATCCTCATTTTGCTTCTTAAAGAATTCATTTTACACGAGGGAACAGATTAAATTACGGTGCCTGAAAAGCAAATAGTATTTTCTGTTTATAAACAATATATCTAACAATCGAAAGGACCTAAACAATGTAAACTAAAATTTGGAAAATTCTAGTTAAGAAGTTATTGCATAATCGCATCTATTTTTCATGTGATTCACATGAATTAAACACTTTGCATGTATTCTGTCATGTTTAGAAAAATAAAAAGGATGGGTGAAAGGCATCTGGCGTAAACAGGACGTAGGGGCATATTTATGTAGCTTTCACGCAGTGCAGCAAGTCACATTGCTACGCTGCGCTTTGTGAAAGGGCAGGAATGCACTGTATTTAACATAATAATACAATGCATTCCTGCCCTTTCCGTGCACTGGCGCCCTTTTGGCTGCCTACCACCAATGCAGGCACCCTTGCACCATGGTGCAAGGGTGCCTGCACTGTAAGCAGGATTGTTTTTGTGCAGGAAGGTGCATCTTCCTGCACAAAAAAAAATCCTCATAGGTGTTTTTTTCTTTCAATGGGGCATATTTATCAAATAGTCATGCAGCAAGCCACCTTCTTGAGCTACGCTGCACTGCTTGACAAGGAAAAGGCAGGAATGCGCTGTATTTAACATTATATGGCACATTCCTGTTTTTTCCCAGCGCTGGCGCACAATGTGCTCCCTAGCACCAGCGCAGGCACCCTTGCACCATGGTGCAAGGTTGCCTGTGTTGGAAGCAGGATTGTTTTTACGCAGGAAGGTACACCTTCCTGCACAAAAATAATCCCCAGAATGCAGCACACATAGAAAGAGGCAAAAAACAAAGAGAAATAAACATATTTCTCCCCATAATGCTTCCCCGGTTGAAGCATAGCAGTTTTGACGCATTCCCAGGTCTACCACTTATAGTAAATATGTGAATGCGCCAAAATCCATGGGTGATGCGTGGGAACACCCACGCTTCACCCATGGAAGGCCTCTCTGGGGCAGAGTAATGCAATGCAGCGATTTGCGCTGCGTTGCGTTGCTCTGGATTTATCTAGCCACGCAGACCCACTCAAGGTGGCCTTGCAAGGCTTGATAAATCTAACTTAAGAGTTTCATCACTCTTGCACCCTTTGCGTGGCGCAGGGGCTACACAACTCTTTAATAAGTATGCCCCTAAGTTTACACTTATACTGATCAAAATAATATTTCATATTTTTCATTTGAAGATATATTTTCAGAGCTGGGTTATTATTAAGGCTTCCGGTTTTCCGTTTTAATGGATTTTTACATATAAATACAGACGGAAAACATTTAGTTTTCTGTCTGTATTTATATATAGAAACGGAAAAATACTGACAAAACAAATGCTCCTGCCGCCCCTGTGCTCCTCTATAAAATCTGTGTCAGAGGCGCACAGGGGCTGCGAATTAAATCTGAAACTACTGACGCTCTGGAGAGGGGTGAACAAGTGCAGCTGGGGGCGCCATGTCTGCAGAGACCCTCCAGCACCCCTCACTGTGGTGCTCATGCAAGGTTAATTCTTTGAGCAGTGCAAGCATCCAAAGTCCTTTAAAAGGTGTGAAAACACCCCTGGACATCGGCTGCAGCCCCAGCAACCTTTTGTTGTATTAGAGGGGGAAGGAGTGTAGAACAGCATGCGCACGGCCACTTTACAGAATTGGCCAGAGGCAGGCTGTGTAGACCTGGGTTGTGGGCTGGTTTGGCTCCTTGTGTGGTTGAGATGCCAGTGAAATGGGACAGCCTTGGCATGGTCTCACTTCCAGCTCTATTTTTTGATGAGCTTGCTGTCTTTTATCTTTGCAGCAAGTAAATGAGGACCATGGTAAAATGTGCCTGATGCCATGAGCAGTTCTGTTGCCCTTGTTGACAAATTAAGCCTTCATACAGTGCTAGATTACCCCGTTGTAGAAAAAGAATAATATTCCACACATAAAAGTAAACAAATTATGATCTCTGTACCCACAAAAAAGCCTGGTGCGATCATGTGTCTTAAATGCTTTATATTTGTTATTGAAGAAACTTTTCCTAAAGCCAAAGCACATTATTCTTGCTTTGTCAATATTAGTAAGCAGTAGTTCTGTGAAGGTCCGAAGCTGTGGTATTTGCCATTCCAAACCAGCGTCTCCTGTATCTTATCCTTTACCCTGGTTTTTGACAGAGATATTACTAGTAAGTGTCTTGCTTGGGAAGGGAAAACACCTGGTGTTGGTAATTATATTTCAGGGGTCGAACATATCCTTCACAAAACTGACAGATTGCCAGGCTGTATTCTGTATTCAGCATGCATCAGAATTTCAATGTTTTATTTTTTACAGGGCCAGATACATAATGTTAGATGGACATATTATAGGTAAGCAGAACTTTAGAAAGTGTATGCGGGGGTGCAGGTGCCTCTGATGCAGCACCGTATGTGGCTAGGCAGACAACGTGCGTGTGGCAGTCATTTGTGGAGCGAATCCTTATTCTTTCCCACCATGGATTCAGCCGACAAAGTATGCATGTCAATTTAAATAAATGTGGAAAAATACTAGCTGCAGCGCCTTTTTTTGATTGCGACAAAAATAAATGTGGATAAATACAGATAAAATGACCCAAAAATAAATATGGATAAATACAGACGGAAATGTTAAAAAAATAAATATCATAAAACCGGGAGCCCTAGTTATTATACAGCTAAGCAAAAGTATTATTGTTAAAAATGACATTGCAAATTATCAAATGGAAGTGGAACACAACATGTACTTAACTGCAATGTTTTTGCGAAGTTCACATCAGCAAACATGCAAGGAGGTGAAAATTATTCCTGATCTTACATCTAGGACACATTTTCTGGCAAATTGTTAATTGTGAGAAAACCACATTTCTCGTACCTCACACCCAGACATAAACAATGTATATATGATTAAAATATAGTGGAAGAATTACAAGTTTCAACAATGAAAAAAACTGTTATTCAAAACGAACTTGGAAAAACAACAAATACGATCACACGATCTTTATTCATTTCAAATTATTTTTATTGAGTTTTTCAATAAATCAATAACAGTTTTAAACTGTTACTCTGTTCAAAATAAAGCATCACTCCACAATGAACATATAGTAATACTTGTTATACAAATGCTACGGATGGTAACTATGATGTATTCTCAGGTTTTCCGTCTCCCAAATACTATAGACACTGGGTGCTTCATTTACTATATTTTGGCGCACGGCAGCGCACCAAGCTTTCCTGCTGCGCTACTATGCGTCAAAATAAAAATGCAGGAATGCGCCGTATCTACAATATACGGCACATTCATGTCCTTCTCCCCTGCGCTGACGCACAAACAGCAGCTGTGCGCCAACACAGACACCCATGCGTCATGTTGCAAGAGTGCCTGCGTTGCGGGAATGATTGTTTTTGTGCAGGAAGGGACACCTTCCTGCATAAAAACAATCATTGATGGCATTTTCCTCTTTCTATGCAGCATGCATGGAAAGAGGTAAAACGAGGAGACATAAAAGTATTTCTCCTCGTTGCGCCACTCCTATGCCTCCCCTGGGGAAGCATATGATTCTGATGCATTCCCAGCTTTACAAAATGTTGTAAATCTGGGAATGTGTCAGGTTCCATGGATGTTATGTTATGTTATATTAGAATACTTGTAAAGCGCATGGCTGCCCCAGCAACAGGGTGTCCAAGCGCTACGTCTAGCAGAGTGAGTAGCAAAGAAGCTAGTGAATGGAGAATAACCACGTCTTGACCATTTTCCTAAAGATCCAATGGTCGGACGTACTGCGGGCAGCGAGAGGAATGGAGTTCCAAAGGGAAGGTGCCATTGCCCTAAATGAACGTCCACCCGCTCTTGCCCTGCGCACCCGAGGTACTCGGGCCAGATGCAAATCCGCAGAGCGCAAAGCCAGTAACTAGTTATTGGCCATCCATTCAGAGATGGCCCTAAGGTCGTCTTGAAATTTCACCAAATCCTGGTTGGGGTTGCTGGAGAAGGTGAACACCAGCTGAGTGTCATCGGCGTATGACACCAGGGCGATGTTCCGGGCTTTGGACATAAGGGCCAGAGGGCGGATGTAAATATCAAATAGAGTGGGGCTCAGGGCAGAGCCCTGAGGAACACCACAACGTAAAGGGTGAACACAGGAGGAAAAAGGGGGAGCAGAGACCTGCAAGGACCGGTTGGCCAGAAAGGACGAGAACCAGGAGAAGGTCTTACCATTGACACCGATCTCACCTAGCTGATGTAGCAGGATCTTATGGGAGACCGTGTCAAATGTTGCACTCAGATCGAGCAAAATCAGTGCCGAGGTTCTGCCCTCATCCAGAGCAGACCGTAGCTGCTCCGTGACCGCAAGCAGTGCAGATTTGGTGTTATGTCTAGGTCGGAAGCCATTTTGTGACATATCCAGAATTAAGTTTGCTTCCAGATATTGAGTCAGGATGGTATTGACATAGGATTCTATGATTTTAGAGAGGAATGGGAGCAGAGATATCGGTCGAAAGTTTTCCGGCTGAGACGCATCCAGCGTCGATGTTCTTAACAGGGGAACAACTTTAGCATGATTCCAGGACTTGGGAATGGCGGCCAATGATAGCAACCTATTAATCAGCTCCCGGCACTACAATAGGAGGCAGTGTTGAAATTTTACAAACAGGTCGGGTTTCAGAAGGTTGTCAGGAGACCCTGACTTTACCTTGGCAGACAGAGCCTCCATGTCTTTTGAAGACATAGGCGGGAGGGCATGGAGGGAGGGAGTCTCAGGGTCGGTGGATGGACTCTCCTGAAGCACGGAGGTGGCATTCCCCGGGCAAAAGTGCTGTAAATTTGCTCCACCTTACTAATAAAGAATTTAGCCAGTGTCTCACATTGTGAATTGGAGGATATGGTACTGTTAGCAGCAGACCGGGATTTTAGCATATCTTTCAGGAGTGCGAAGATGGTTTTGGTAGGGTTGCTGCTAGTAGTAATCATGTTAGCATAGTGCGCAGCCTTGGACTTCCGGACCGATTTATGGTATGCTTTGATTGCGTTTCTGTAGTTTGCTTTTGCTGTGGGGTCATAAAACCGTCTCCAGGCTCGTTCTAGAGTCTTAAATTTTTTCTTTTCCGCAATCAGTGACTCATCATACCAGGCTTTGATTTGCGTATGCTTTGAATGTGTCAATTTTGCTGGAATACAGGTGTCCAGTGCTTTAGTGCGTGGGAACACCCACAGCAACACCCGTGGAATGACCCTTTCAGGCAGAGTAATGAGTAAAAGGGGCCCATATTTACAAGGCCATGAAAAGTCACACAGGGTGTCTTAGGGTGTCTTTGCGTGTCCTTGTAAATATTGGCAAGCCCATTGCACTGTCGGTGCGTCAAAAAAAGTGATGCACCGGTGGCGCAATGGGCTTGTAAATGATGCCCTAGGTTTAGAATGATAGGGAATTACAATCTTTATAACAACTTCACTGAATAGCAAAAAAACATGCCAACGAAACAAAAAGCTTACAAAAACTGCAACAGTGCACTCCTTTGCACCTTGCAACTGAGGAACACAAAAACAGCAAAGTTAGGTAACTGTGGTTTCAAAATATTGCACATTGACACAGAACTATATATTACGGGTTTTGTAAAGAGCATTAGGTGCTTATACCAGTGTCTTACACCTTGCTACCAACAGGGAGTAAAGTATATTGAAACCCCAATAAGAGTCACAATCAAAACAAAAACCCTCTGTGACACTGGCACACCTTAATCAGTACGTATAGTCCATTTTATCAAAGAACTAATCTATATATTTTTTGGGTTCGTCCACTCTTATTGTCAAAACTTCAAGTACTCGAAGAGGTCGCAATGAAGACAATATGTACAGACATCCGGCAGCCACTGAGGTACACATCCACCTCACAAAACTCATCTGAGTAGCAAGCACAACACAAACATGCCCTACAACACAACCTACACCAAAATTGAAGAAGGATGTCACAATATGGGACTGCTACCCCCTGTAAGTGGAACTGTACTACACTGAACTTCCACTGCACCTGGTACACCTCCTCATTATTAAAATTAGAAGATGACAGAAAGCACAGCAGGGAAGGATAATCAAACAACAAAAAACCTATGTATCTTCATTTATAGAGGATGCATACAGAAGCACCGCCTAAAAAAGAATACCAGGAAGAATATGACACAAATCAAAAAATATCACATCCAAGATAAGGAACTTAAGCCTCCATCTGGCAGACTATACCAATTTTCCACAAACACTCTGGTAAATCAAACAGGAGGCCTTATGTGGGAGCAAGTTCTATATAAATTCTGTCAAGTAAAGTAAAGACAAGCCAAGAGAGACTTATAGTACATCAGCCAAATAAAACCTTGTGATAAGCACCAACAAGTGCATACACCTCGCCAAAAAAGTCTGTGGTCGCCTCTTTTGTCTGCTATTGTCGTAATGGATATACAAACTTCTGTGTACAGTGTCACCTATGTTGCCTATCCAAAAATGGTCCCTGGATCTTGACATGATGTTGGCGTCCTGAGTATAAGACAGGTCACCTGATGGAAACAAAGACATAGATACAGACACAGGAGCATATTTACTCAAAAGTCATGCAGCACATCAAGTCATCTTGCTGTACTGTGTGACAAGGAAATGGCAGGAATGCGCTGTATTTACCATAATATGTTGCATTCCTGTCTTTTCGCAGCACTGACACACAATTTGCTACCTAGCACCCACTCAGGCACCCTTGCACCAAGGATGGGGACTTCTTGGTGGAGATGAAGCAGGTGCGCTCAGTTAACCTGTAGCTTGCAGGGAGTTCACTCCTTAATGCTTCTTGAAGCAAGACAAAGTCCATAAAGCTGTAGTACCAGTTTGTGCAGAAGGTGCAGTAGTTCAGAGTGTAGTCCTTTGGGTGCAGATCCAGATTCCAGCAGGGTAGTTCTTCTTCTCCTTGTACGTTCATGCAGCAGATCTGAGGAGCTATGCAGCTCTTTCAAATGTATCCAATGTTCCTGGGCGTCAAGCAGGGGGGACCCCTAAGCAATGGGATGCAGGGTGCCACCAAGGTGAATGACCACTTCCTCCAAAGTGTGGCATATTATTGTCTCAGAAAGCACTATTCTCTCAAAATCAAAAATGGAGAAAGTTTCTCCAGAGGGGCTGGGTCAGGCTAACCCAACCTACTGGTGTGGCTTATTTTCCTAAACATTCCCCTTCCAACCCTCTCCCTACTCTAACTACAGGGGCTACTGCGTGGCTGGGGTGGCAGGATGTAAGGGTCAGCCTGTGCTGTCCTAAAGTGTCATTCTCCTTTTGAAGACCAGTTTGGCTACCCCTCACCCCCATTCTGCCATCTGCTCTACAGCTTGTACTTCTCCGCCCACAGGAAACTCATTGTCTCTCTAGAAGAGTTTTTCACACATCATTAGAGCAGCCTCGCCGGCCTGGGCAGAGGCTGGCAAATCAGGAGAGAGCACCTGAAAGGCTGGATTTTTGCTCACAGAAAAAAAAGTTTAATAACTTATTTTCTGTCATAGCTATTATAAATCTAACAATGGCAATTTGTTGAATTTATCTTAAGTATTAATTTGATACCTTGAAGTATATTTTTATGTGGCTTCTATCAATATTTATACCTAATAATTTAAATTTAAAAGTAGCCAGCAAGGCAAGGCTGGCTTTTTCAATTACAGCAGGCACCACAGTAGTGCACACTCCAGTGCAGGAAATCTACTGGGCATCTAAACCTCCCTGCCATATTATATGTTATATTGAATACATTTGTATAGCGCTTGGATACCCGGAGGTGTTCTGGTGCTAGCTCAGATATAAACAGTAGTGGTCTGAGACCAGGTCCTAGATGTTAAATAGCCAGGTTTTTAATTCCTTTCTTAAGGTGAGCAAATTGGGGGAAGACCTGAAATGGAAAGGCAGTGAGTTCCATGCCTTTGCCATGCCTACAATGAAACGTCTTCCTCCCTAGGTAGTTCTCTTGAAATTAGGAACTACTAAGGTTTTAGCTCCCATGGAGCAAAGAGTTAATTTGGTATGTACCATTTAAGATTCTGCCTAAGGTGGTAAGGACCTGTGCTGTGGGGGACCTTAAAGGCTGTACAAGCCTTAAATTTGATGCGATTTCTCACTGGGAGCCAGAACAGTTTACGAATATGAATATATACTAGGGACTTATAGGTAGTTTGAATCCCCCTTGCCTTATTATTTACTAGGGACCTATCGGGGTCTGTCATTGCCAATTGTAATTATACCAAATTGCCATGTACCGTTTACACAGAGCACAGGCCCTGGGTCTGGTTAGCAGAGCGCAGGGCACAGAGTCAGAGTCAGAAAACCAGCACCTAGTAGTCAAAATGGTGCCAAAAAGTGGGGGGACACTGCAAACAGGTTCTGAATTCTCACAGGGATAGAAAGAGAGAGAGAGAGAGAGAAAGAGAGGAAGAGAGAGCGAGTGAGAGAGAAATGAAAAAGAGAAGGCAAGAGAAAAGAAAGCTTCCCTGCGTGAACATTTTTGCCAAGGCTGCTTTAGGTTCTCAAGTCAGCCCTGCCACAAACACAGTTGTATATGATTTCATAGAAAATGATTTCATGGAATGCCATTACTGAAAATCCATTTCACCTAAACTGTTTAATGGAAATGTCTATGACTAAACCCCACCCATCCCTGATCCCTTAATTACCCTCACCACCCCCAAACTGCTCCCATCCCTGAACCCTTAAAAAAAAAAACCCTAAACACCACCCATCTGTGGCCCTAAAAGTGCCTCACCACCTCTAAATTCCACCAATCCTGAACCCGAAAAGCACTTTACCACACTAAACCACTACCCATCACTGAACCTTAAAAAATACTCACCAGCCCTAAACCCCGCCTATCCATAAACCCTAAAAAACCCTGAACACCCCAACGTTCCACCAATCCCTGAACACTAAAAACACCTCACCACCTCTAAACTCCACTCATCGGAGAACTCTAAAAAAACCCTCACCTCCCTAAATTCCATCCATTCCTGATACCTAAAAACCCTCACTCACCGCCCTAAAACTACACTCATCCCTGAATCCTAAAAAACCCTTTCCATGCCTCAACTCCACCCTTTCCCCCCACTAGTCCTGAACTCCAGCAAATTTATTTAATTTTGGAATTTTCTTTAAAAAAATCCTTTTTTTAAATGTTTCCTTTAATTTTTGATTTATTTGTATTTCCTTAAAAAACATTTCCTTAACATTTTTTTCCATGATTTGCTTTCCTCCAATGTGGTTTCTAAGTTTTTGTTTTTCCATTAATTCACATACATCACACAAATACCAGTAAGCTCTCCTTTGGTACCTATAAGAGATATTTTAGGCTCCTGCTATGTTGCTCACTCTCATTTTGCAATGTTATCAGCAGACCCATAATGTCAGTCCAAGCTTTGTTGTCCGTGTCTGACTGCACTGAGCATCCTTTTCCCTTTCACCATGATAGAGCATCCATGTTGTGTGCTGCTCACAGCTTACACATCTCAATTATAAATTATTATGCTTCAGTTATCTTCCCCAGTGCCACCAGCATCGTAATGCATTGCAATCCTGTATTGTAACCCTGCTCCATATCTAACTGCCACATTTTACACCACATGGAGCCATAGTATGTAGAGCAGCAGCATCCTAGTATGATCCTGATTTGCTTCACTTTCAGGTGTCTGTGCTGCACTGCAATGGATAGCCCCATCACTTGGAGGAGCTTACTAATACTCTGTGCCGGGTTTGCATCACTTTTGTGATGCCAACCTGGCGCAAAGTGTTGTATTGGAATTTCTTTCCAACACATCCTGATTTGCATTGGAAACATACTAAAGTAGCTCAAAGTTGCACTATGGACTACTTTGCGTCAAGGGGGTGTTCCATGGATGGTACATGGGCATTCTTGTGCAGCCGCCCATGGATTTTGACACACATCCCCATCTACTAAAAAAAGAAGCAGAGATTTCTGTAAAAAACATATGCCTCCTCAAAGTAGGCGTAGTGTGTGAGAAACGTATTCTTTTCTCAAAAGGTTTATAACTTTGCATGTGTTCTGTAATGCGCAGCAAACATACAAAAATAGAAAAGTTTTTATTATGTATAAGCATAGTATTTTATACTGGAAGGGTGCTTGACAACACGCACATACTCTTACTCTGTGGTGCAAGGATGAGTGCATTGGTGCAAGACTGCCTAAAGTGTGCCAGCGCAATCAGCGGCCTTTGATACTGTCGCTCATCGAAGACTCTGGGGAGAAAATGCTTGAAAGAAATTCTCTGGGCAAGAATGGTACCCCTGCAAACGAAATAACTAAATCCTACCTGGAAAACGTTATCAAGTATTACTAGATGCAGATTATGCAATTATAAAAAGGAGTCCTTCTTGCATCTGATATGTGTTTGTCCAGCATTACTACAGCCTTGACAGAAACTACTAAAAACTAAGGGGCAGATTTACAAGGAACTGACCCATCTGCATAGATGCGTCAGTTTCCTTGCGCCAGAGCCAAATGTCCTTGCGCCACCATGGATGCCCTGTATTTACAATACAGTGCTCCATGGCACAAGGATTAACAGATGCGTCATAAATACTGACGCATCTGTTGGCCCAAAAGTGACGCATTGCTGGAGTTGCTCATGAAAGTGACGGAACTCCAGCAATGCGCCACAACAGATAGGTGAGTCTCATTCAAAAAGCCCAGCGTCATTCCTTACGCCTGGTCTGAGCAGGCGTAGGGATTTTGACGCAGTGAAGGCATAGAGTGACGCAGTGAAATGTTGTGAATTTCACTGCGTCAGTTCTACATGACTCTTTGTATGGGAACACCCACCCTGCATACATTATACCTGACGCAGGTATAATAATGTGACGCAGGGCTTTACAATGTGACGCACCTCCCTAGATGCGTCACGTTGTAAATTGGCCGCATTGTTTGCGCCGTAGCGTCAAAAAAGTGACACAATGGTGGCTCAAGGGGCTTGTAAATCTGCCCCCATCTTTCCAACAAAAGGAAAACAAACATGTATAGAAGAAGTGGAGGTGCTATTCCTTTGCACGGTTACATCGGAACTATCAAGATTTGTCAAATTCATGCAGGTGGCAAGAACGGCCCTAAAAGAAGCAAGGTTTCACTGTGTCAATAACACTTTGCCTCCTAACTCGGGCAATGTCGATGTCATTCAGCTTGGTACAAAGCAAGTACACACACAGTTTATTTGCAACTTTGTATACCATAGGTCCTCCAGTTTGGCTCTCAGAGAGGTCACCGTTGAGGGAATAAAATGGCAGCTTCAATGAACTGGATGTCACTGAAGCTGATCCTTCAGAGCAGAAGTCATGACACTACGGATGAGAAGCCAAACCCTGCTCTGACAGGGTCAAGGTGTAGGGAGAAGTTATTTAGTCTAAAAACATGTACATAGGCATTCAATTTGCTCTTTTGTAAACTTTTTGTCTCATAGTTCAGCTCCCAAAAATTCAGCTTTCGATGGAATAAAACACAAGGTCCAACAAAACCTAACACTAGTACAGCATTCCACTCCCCATCCTTACAGCTTAGATCCTTGTACTTTATTTTTTGCACTTCCTTGCACAAGTTGTTGTCACTGAACTTGGTTCTCTAAAAGCAGATGTCATGGCACTAGGGAGAAACAACCCTGCTCTGCCTTCATAGGTTTAGCGTTTCCCAGAGAAGCAGCCATCAATGGAACAAAATGAAAGGCTCAATTAAATCTGACACTAGTATAGCCCTTTACTCCCAATCTTTCTAGTCCACGTCCATGCTGTCTTTGCACTTTATTCTCATTCACTTCATTTCACACATGGGTGTTTCTGAATTTGGTCCTTTAGGGCAGATGTTAAGGTTTTAATGAGGAACAGCGTCACTCTACCTAGACAGATTTAGTGCATAGGGAGATATCCGGCATGGTGAGGTCACTCTTCCAGCTTAGGCATTTATGGACCTAGTATTTTACTTATGTGATTTTTGTACAATTAAAAGTTACCAAACTGAGCACCTTAGAACAGTAAACAAGACCGTTTAGGGTCCAAGGTGATACCGAGGTATGTTGGTCAATTCTCCTGTCTGGTCAAAAGTCATACTGGAGGGACCCCAGAAGGTTGTGGGATTCAATGTAGTGCTGCAATTGATTGAATACCTTTTTTTTTAACAACTTTGACCAGTAAGGTAATAGTGATATCGGGCGAAAAGTTGTTTAGGTCAGAAGGATCCAACCTAGATTTTTTTAAGAGTGGTTTTACAGCTGCTGTTTTTCAGCTTTTAGGGGTGACACCAAATGTGAGAGACACACTGAACAACTTAGATAATTTGTGATAGGAGTAGGCTGAGATGTTGGAGCCAAGTGGCCGGACCCAAAAGTAGAGGAAAGTCTGAGGGTCTGCTCTGAGAGAGAAGATGTTTTGAGACCGGGGCAAATGAACTGAGAGTAAGATTGGGAGAGACTGGGAAAAGTGAAAGGTTGATATTATTAGGTGCAGGAATGGGCTCATTAAGAATGTTTGCTGTGCAAAATTGAGTGTTGTTTAAGGGGGGGTGAGCCCTTCTCAAGCAACAGCCACAATCCCTGCCAGGGTGAACCACAAATGTCACTAAGTGCTTAACCCTCTGGTAGCTTGGCACAAAAGCAGTCAGAGGCAGTGTGTATAATATTTATGCAATTCTTAAACAGCAATAAAGTGAAAACACAGCACTGGATAATGCCCTATCAAGTCCCTATAAATTTAGAAAAATATATTTTTATAAATGAATAATTTATTTAACACCAAAATGACAAACATTTAATCAGTAGAAACTGAGTTATGAATTTTTAATTTTTGTAGTAAAATCTAGCGCCTAAAAGATCGAGGTTCAAGCAGAAAAGTAGGTCTCAGGCAGTAGGGCAATCTCCTACGGGCACAAAGCCAGCTTCAGATAGCAGGCAGTCCTCTTGGTGCAGCAGGGCAGTCCTCTGAAGTATACAGAAGGCCACAGGTAGCAGGGCCTCCGCAGGTATAGAAGTGAACTGAAGGTTTTTATACCTGGTGCCAGCTTTGAAGTGGATGAAACTTATGTAATATCCCCATAGAAGTATATTAAATTTCCTGCCTCCCTGCCCAGGCACCACTGGGTCTGAGGTCACAAAGATTAGTGTGAAGTTCTTTGTGTGTATGCTGAGGCAATGTCTTTGAGGTGCAAGCAGGACTGTGCACAGCTCAGCCCCCCGAATCCTGCTAAATGGCCCATCCTGTGAACACCTAGTTCCCCTGTTGTGTGGCTGTTAGGGGGAATATACAAAACCCAACTGATAGTCACACCTAGTCATGTGATACAGGTTACAGGAACCAAATGGTTAGGACAAGGAAATGCCAACTTTCTAAAAGTGGCATTTTCTATTTTCAGAATTTTGACTTAAAATCCTACTTTACCATTAAAGAGGATTTTAAATTACTATTTCTTAGATACCAAACATGATATTTCTACCTGCTCCCAAACAAAAGTTATCACTTTTTTAAAATGAAATAAGGTAACCCAGTGTTATTCTATGAGAGAGGTAGGCCTCTCAATAGTGAAATACTGAATTTGTGTGTTTTTCACTACCAGGGCAGGTAAAACTTAAACGTACGTGTCCAATTTTTTTAATGCAATGCACACTGCCCTGTGGACTATGTAGGGCCTACTTTAGGGGTGACTTATATGTATTAAAAATTGAGTTTTAGCCTTAGCAAATGTTTTTTTTGTCAAGTCAAATGGCAGTTGAAAACTGCACACAGGCTGCAATGGCAGGCCAGGGACATGTTTCAGGGGGTTACTTAAGTGGGTGGCACAATAAGTGCTGCAGCCCCTTTTTACACTGATTAAAAACAGTAAATAAAATTGGAGGTTGGTTATTCTAATAACAGTTCATATCAGTTCTATATACAGCTTTGTGTTATAATGAACTAAGTTAGACCTCTAGTGCAAATAACAATCTATAAAAACTTCTATACGTTTTGAAAAAATATTTCATACTCAATTAATTCAGACAATAAGACCTTAAAAAGTTAAAAAGATACTAGTCAAGAACACTGAATGAACCTACAAATTTTTTCTAACAGTTCAGTGATCAAAAATTAACAATTGGCGTGGCCGGGCAAGATGGCCGAATGGACGTAATACGTCTCGGCTCCCGGTCCGCGCTACAGTCTCGGGACGTTACTGCTCTCGATCTGGCACCGTGATGACCGCCGAGGGCACCGACTTGCAGCTCTAAGTCTGGTGCATGCGGGGGATCGGAAGTACAGAGGAGAGCGGCCCGTAACGCCACTCAGCGGAGCCAAGAAGGGGAGCCTGGTGTATCTAATCAAAATGGCGCCGCCCGCCTGAACGACTAGCGGAGGAACGGACCTGACGCGGGGGCCTCCACAGCCCCCAGCTGACCCGCGAGCTCTGCTCCCTACCCTGGCTGTCTCCTGAACGAGTTGCCGCGGCGGCACTTACTGGAGCGGCGCGCCGCGAGGGCGGCTACGGCATTGGCACGCCGCGAGGGCTCCATCGGCTGCTGATGGGGGCGGAGTCGCTCTGGCACTCTACAGCTGCTGCCAGGTACCTGGGGACCCCTCGGTGATCAGAGGGCGGAGGAGCGCTGTGCTGGGAAGACCTGCGGTCGCCTAACCACCCTGGGAGTATACTGCGGGAGGCCCGGTCGACGCTGGGTGCCATAACTATTCTGCCTGACCCTAAGATGACGGCATAGTCGAGGGCCCCTACTCGAGGAACCACACGACCCCCACAAAAGCGGCAAACTTGGAGCGTCTTTCCCTGCTGTGGGCTGGAGCCCCACTGGTTGTAGATGCCCTGATGAGGTAGCAGGGAGGGGCAACGAGACGGCTGAGAGAAGCGCCGCCGCCTTCGCGCCCTACAGACGTCTGGAGTGTGTGAACTGTCTTCCGCTGGGCCCTGACCTGTGTTGCTGCAGCGGAGGGTGTGCTGAAGAGGGGACGCCCTTGGTGAGGCGGGGGGACGGCCGGCAGTCCAGCACGGTGAGTCCCCTGCGGCGGTGGCGCTAGGGAGTGGCTCCCGCGGGGTTGGCGCTCGAGCCTCGCCCTGCCGCGTGGGCGACTGCCGCGCGCAGGGAGGGAACACTCTGCCATAAGTGAGTGAAGAGACGACGCCCGTGGAGAGCCTTTCCTGCTCGGGGTCTCGGAGCCTACGCGGATCTTGAGGGGGGGTGCGGTGGTCCTGCGATACGGCGTCTGCAGGGCGATCACCGGGCCTGCCTCGATGCCGCCCAGGAAGATGCCAGCCAAAGCGACGTCTAGAGTCTCCCAGTTTTTCCCGCAGGTGGACAGACAAGCGTCTCTGGAGCACGACGTCCCTCCCGCCACCATGTCACTCACAAAAGATGATCTCATGTCCTCCCTGCGCGATTTTAAAATGGAACTTTCGAAAGAGCTAGGCCAGGATCTTAAGGACTCCATTGCCCAACTAAAGTCCGATCTTAACGAAAGACTGGCCTCCCTCCAACATGATGTGGACTCCGTGGGCGTCAGAGTGGTGGAACTTGAGACACAGACCCAGGAAGTCGATAGACGATCATCTGAACTACAGGACAAGCTGCACGGCCTGCAGGACCAACTGCTCCAGACCCAATTGAAAGCGGAAGACCTCGAGAACAGGGCTCGGCGGGACAACCTGCGGATCCGAGACCTGGAGGAGGGGGCGGAGGGCCAGGACCTTGAAGCCTTTCTTCTGGGCCTCTTTGCGGGACTTTTGAGCCCCCAAACCCTCAAGATCAAGCTGGAACAGGCACATCGAGTTGGAGGTCCGCCAGGGGGACGACAGACATGCACAAGAGACATACTGGTAAAATTTCACTCCTATAAGGTGAAGGAGGCTGTTCTCGTAGCAGCTAGGAAGTGCACTGCGGTCTCCTTTCAAAACCACACATGTAGTATATACCAGGACCTGGCGCCCGCAACTCTGACGAGGAGGCAACACTTTCGGCCTCTTACCACCAGCCTGCGCGACAAGAAAGTTCGATACAGATGGACTTTCCCGTTTGGTCTCAGCTTTGAATATAATAATAAGCAACACCACATCACTGAGTTGAGGGACGGCCTGGATCTCCTGGGTCTCCCTGTCGGGGTTCTAGAACCTTCTCCTAGTACATCCCAGGGTTCTCTGCGACCCAGACCCACACAGACGTCCTGGTCCAGGAGCTCCAGGGGGAATGATAAGTGAGGCGGACTCTTGCGGCAGTCGCTCTGGATTCTTACTGGGACTGTGGAGCCTTGCATCGCCACACACCAGCCGAGCAGGCTCAAAAGAGGGAACTTGACCTTCCAAACACCTATCGCTCTCATCTGAACTGCGACAAGCTTAGCACCGATCGACCACGCTGAGCCATCTCCTGAAGCGGTCTACGATTCCTTAGAAGTCCCGAGACGGGCGCGGATGGGGCTATCGACCATGCCATCCACCAACGCGTCTGACCATCTACCTACACAGTGGTTGGACACCGTTCGTCAATCGAACACATGTTAATGTTGGTACAATTTGAGTTCAGGGTTTTGTGGTTTTGTTTTTTCGTTTCAGGGGGGGGTGGTGGATGGAGACAGGCTGGGAGATCTAGTCAGGGGCGATAACCCACTAGAGCAGTTGGGCGGGCTGGAGCAGCTTACGGGATGTGCGGGGTATAGGGGACAGGTGGTTCTCCGGGGCATGGAGGGAGGAGCGGGCGGGCGGACTAGAGAGGAGGAGGTAAACCCCCACTGACAGGATGGCAGTTACGATTGCTTCGTGGAATGTTAGGGGCCTTAACTCGCCGCAGAAGCGACAGAAGATCTGGAAATATCTTACAGATCACCACTTGGACATTGTGGCCCTCCAAGAGACCCACCTTAGAAGGGAGGATGAAATGAGGCTAAAACACAAACAATATCCCCTTATTTATAGAGCTTCCGCACCCACTAAACACTGAGGAGTGGCACTGCTCTTTCACTCATCTACAAAGTTTCAACCTTTAGACGCCCAAGTGGACAAGGAGGGAAGGCTGCTTTTGGTAAAGGGGTCCTTGAGGGGCACACTATGCACATTTGTATCTACATATGCGCCCAATGCAGGTCAAATTGGCTTCCTCAACCTTCTACTCGATAAAATTGACCAGTTTGCAGAGGGACTGTTAGATGGGAGTTTCCAATCTCAGCTGGCAGCCAGATCTTGATAGCACCCACTCAAACCGAGCGGACACAGGCTCCTTCTCAGCTGATTTGCAACAGAGGATACTTGACTTAGGCCTTAGAGACGCATGGCGGACACATCACCCTCAGAACAGAGACTACACCTACTATTCCCATGTCCATCATACATACTCACGGCTGGACTATATCTTTATTAGCCAACAACTTATGGGTACCCTCCGAAACGCTACGATTTTCCCCATCTCCCTCTCTGATCACTGCCCAGTAGCCATAGGCTTACAATGGGGTGCAGCAACCGCCCCGACCCCTAGATGGTGCTTTCCAGTCTCTCTGACACGGGACAGGGTCCTTCGCACTGAGCTGCGCAAATCTATCACTGAGTTTTTCACTAACAATCGACCTGAAGACACTTCCCCGAGTACTAACTGGGATGCATTTAAAGCGGTGCTGCGGGGGAAGTGTATTGAGCTTAACTCTGCCCTCAATAAGCTGCGGGCGCGAGAAGAGTTGGAGAGGGAACTGGGGCAGGCGGAGTTAGCACATAAAAATAACCCCTCTAGAGCTACGCTACGACCCCTTACAGCGCTACGGGGTAAGTTAAAGGCCATATACAACAATAGGGCTGAATATACCCTCTTAAAGCTACGGCATACCTCTTTCGCACAGGGGAACAAAATAGGCAGTCACCTGGCTCGGCAACTTCGAGAGAAAAGGGAACGGGAATATATTGGGGATCTTCGGGGCAGGGATGGGGAGTCGATCACCACGGATGGGGATAAAGCGGAGCTCTTTCGCGCCTTTTATGAATCGCTGTACACTGCGGAACCCAAAGATCCATCCCTACAGGACGGCTACCTAAGGGCCCTGCGATTCCCACACATCTCTCCGATCGTGAACGATCAACTTACGGCCCCGATCACCAGGGAGGAGGTAGGCGAGTCCATTACAGCCCTTAAACTACACAAAGCCCCGGGACCAGACGGTCTCACGGCCCACTTTTATAAAACATTTGCAGCTGACATTACTCCCCATCTCACCGACCTTTTTAACCATCTGACAGACCTGGGTGAGGTGACTCCTTTGATGGCCGATGCGATCATCACGGTTATCCCGAAACCCGGGAAGAATGCACAACTATGTGCCTCGTACCGACCGATAGCGCTTCTCAATTTAGATGCAAAGCTCTACTCCTCCATCTTGGCGAAGCGGATCCAGGAATTAATGCCCGACCTAATCCACCCGTACCAGTCGGGATTCATTCCGGGGCGGCAAACCCATGACAATACCCGGCGCGCCGTACACCTTATTGAAAAAGCCACAAAAAAGGATATTCCAGCCGTCTTGGTGGGGCTTGACGCCGAGAAGGCGTTTGACCGCGTGGATTGGGCCTTCCTCTTCCGCTTTCTGAAATCTTTTGGCTTTGCTGACAAATTCATTCGTATGATTCAGGCCAATTACACTCATCCTCACTCGAGGGTACTGGTTAACGGCGTTGCGTCGGCTCCCTTCCACCTCTCAAGGGGCACACGGCAGGGGTGCCCCTTGTCGCCCCTGCTCTTTGCCTTAAGTATCGAGCCCTTTGCAATGTCCATCAGAAATAACCTGACGATAAAGGGGATCATAAAATTTCACTGTTCGCGGATGACGTACTCCTCTCACTTGCGGACCCGGCCCGCTCCCTAGCGGCGGTGGAACTTGAACTGGCTAAGTTTGAGGTGGCGGCCGGCTTTAAGGCCAACCTGGACAAATCGTATGTCCTCAACCTCACGTTACCGGATGATGAGGCTCGAACCCTCCAGACTCTGACCCCCCTGCGGTGGTCTGACCGCTCTCTCCAGTACCTGGGGATACAACTGACTCCTCGGGTGGAGGGGCTATATAAAACTAATTTTCCGGCGGCCATTCGCCAGATTGAGAAAGATCTCCGGCGCTGGAAGCCCTTATTCATCTCCTGGCTTGGTCGCATCCATGCCATTAAGATGACCCTTCTACCCAAGCTCCTATACCTATTTCAGGCCTTAACCATCGAACTCAAGGCTACCTTTCTACCTAAAATTAAGACATTGTTCACGCAATTCATATGGCAACGTGGGAGGGCTCGCTTATCCTTTCGCATTCTGAGGCGCCCTAGGGCTGGGGGAGGGGTGGGACTACCGGACATTGGGCTATATTACAAGGCCGCCCAGCTGCGCATAGTAACGGAATGGTTTAAAAGGGAATCAGGGAAACACTGGCTCCATATGGATAGGGGAGTGACGGGAAGAACAATTTGGGATTTAATTTGGAAAGCTAAGAAGGATCGCCCAGCGAACGCGTACCTTAGTACCCCCACCCGCACAGTGTTGAGGGTTTGGGACTCCGTGGCGGGGACTGAGGGATGGACTACGTTCCCCTCCCCGTACACCCCGATCCACTTTAACCCAGCCTTTCCGCCGGCTCTTCAAGAGGGGCCATTCGATGCCTGGCGAGAAGGTGGCTGCCTCATGCTGGACCACCTGTTCCACAACTACGATTTCCTCACTTTTGATACTTGCAGGAGGGACTTCCACCTTGGACCTGAGGAACATTATCACTACCTCCAACTCCGGCACTGGGCACTCACACCTCAAGTGTACGAGCAAGCCACCAGGGAGAAAACGGGTTTCGAGAAATATGTGAGAACGGTGGGTTCCATGAGAGGCGTCATTTCATTCCTTTACAACTACCTGTTAACTTAGCACGCACTTTCTGCCCAGCCAAGATACATGTCCATGTGGGAGGGGATTGTACAGCAGCGACATCCACGATAGGGAATGGAGGGCACTATGGTCTGACATATCTAAATTTAACCACTCACTCGAACTTAGAGAAGCACACTTAAAAACCCTCATGGATTGGTACCTAGTTCCCTCCAAACTTAGACGTATATTCAAGGAACACGACTGATCACTGTTGGAGGGGTTGTGGACTGCTCGGGGACTTCCAACACATTTGGTGGGACTGCCCCTCCATTCGCCCCTTCTGGGAAGAAATTTTGGCCCAGATTAAAACCATATTGGGATACCCCATCACGACTACTTTGGAAGGAATCCTCTTAGGCTTACGGGACCCCACCCATGAGCACGAGACTAGAGATGATAAAGCCATCATGTGGACATGCATAGGCGCGGCAAAGATTACTATTGCTGCAGCATGGAAGAAGGCGTCGGCCCCGTCCCTTTCCCTCTGGCACTCACGCTTATGGAAACTTCTATGCTTGGAGCAGATGGCGGATCTCTTCTGCGATGATTACAAAAATTTTGAATGCAGATGGGGCCCGCTAGTTGCCTTCCTTACGAAGGGCCTGCCCTCGGCAGTATGCCCTCCATCGATTAGAGACATGCACCTGTTCCAGTTTTAATGCACTACACCCATGCCCAGCCGACTACATTACGCCTCTCTATAGCATCTCCACCACCCACCAAGGTTCATGAGGGAGGGGGGAGGGTAAGGGAACGAGGGGGGTTTCTTTTTATGTTTGGTTGATTCGTTGTTATTCTTTTGGGAGCGCTCTCCTAGCTGGAGGGCCCGCATCTCAGCAGATCCTGCTGCACTAGGGTTTGCCTGCGCATTTAGAGAATCTGTATCTTCTGTGCCTGGGACCTTTTACGGAACTGAACTGTTCATTAGCAACTTTGTCGGTGCGGTCAGGCACAGCAATGCTTCTCCCCAACTTGTATTACTATGCACTGTATGTTCGAATTTGGATCTGCTGATTACTGTGATTCTTATACTGTTTGGTTTTGAAA